>JAKSZP010013192.1:0-249026 GCA_022478985.1 Massospora cicadina
AATTTCAATAGGTCTGCATGCCTAAACTTATTTTTATTTTGTGTAGCTTTTAAAGGGCTGCTAAATTTAAGATTGAGGATGTTTTTCTCTTTTTCTAACTGAATTCTATTTTTTTTTAAAATCAAAGCCAAAATTTTCATATGTCAGAAATCTCACTTGGGAGTCATATTATCAGAATTATCCAATTACATTTATTAGAATTTTGAAGTTGGCATATGGGAAAACCCAAGTATTAAAACAACATGATGGCATTTGTGCATTGTAATTAAAGTTTTTGCAACAGGAAGAACTGTATCCAATAAGGACCTGTGGGTGCCTGGAATCATCTTTAAAAGGGACCTTAGTATAACTTTTTGCGATTGTACATGGGATTTCCTAGGTTTGTGTCTAAGGATATCCCTTAGGCCAATGGTTATGATCCCACTTCACCATGACTTAATTGATGAGTCAATAACTTTATAATAGATGTAGTATAAATTTATATAACTATGACAGGCTTTTGTAAATTTAAGTTCCTAATCCACTAGCAAATTTTTCTAGGATACCAACTTATGTTAGGGTTTTGATGCCTAAATTACTATCTAATTTGCATAGATTTTTGGCTATGATTTATCAATTGAGAATCCATTCCTACATTCTTCACCTAAAATTCTCTCTATTTTGGTTTTATCTTAGGATAAAAGCCCATATTTCATATGACTATACCCCACTTGAGAGTCTCGTTTTAATTTTTTAATTAAGTTTATCAATTTTTCATGGTTGGTGGAAAGAGGAAAACCCAAGTTCTGGAACACTGTGAGGGCATTTGTGTCTTAAAATCAGGATTTTATAACAGGATAAACCAGAGCAACAAGGATCTTAAGTGTTTGGATACCTTTCCATCTGGAACCTTTGTCCACTGCGAGGCAATTCCCATTTATATGGCAGGCATGGATCAACTGAGTCAGGCTTAGTGTGATCACCTACCATACCTCAGCCCGCGTTAATGCAGAGTTGGTATGTGCCATTTGCGCAACCCTGTGAGCACGCCAGGTAACAGAGGCTGGAAGCATATGAATATTCCCTATACCTCATCCTGTTGGGGTATATTTTGTGTATTTATCACTTTGTGTGTCATATTCACATAACGCCCAAACTTTCTGAAATTCAAAATTAATTTTGTGCTGTTTGTGCTTTAAGTCTTGTTATTTTGATTCAACCAATTACGCCAAATGATCAAGTTAACTATCCTTTAAATATGTTTGCATTATTGTTGAATGGCGAGAGAGGTTTTGGAAGCACAACAGTTTAATTTAGGAGGTTATAAGAGAATTAGATCATTTTACACAATAGGCGCAAATGACCAGATTATGGTGCAGAGTGAACTCCCATCACACCTCAGCCCACATCTAGATCCATGGTTGGTTGTGCGCCATTTAGAGTGCACCACTGTGAAGCCCACCAGATGACAAAGGCTGACATGACATGAACGCCTGCTTTACCTCAGCACATTAGGTTATATTTAAGTGCTCTATATTGCTTTGTGTGCAATACGTTGGAACACCCAAACTCAGAAAAATTAAACTTACCTTTTTTGTATTATTTGTGCCTTAATTTTTGGTATTTCAATTTTATTGTTTTGCCAAATGATTAAGGCAACTCTCTTTTAGGTTAAGCTTGTAAACGTTGAATGTCAAGTGAGGTTTATAACCCATCTAGTACTAAAAAAAAGTGAGGTTTATAACACCTTATCCATTACAAAGGAAAATCAACTTACAACACAACAGAAATAGAGTAATGGTTGGCATTAATAAGAGCCATGTTGGGACCATCTAGTACTAAAAAAAATAAGAGCCATGTCACCTTCCTTGTACACAGATGGGTCATAGCGGCGTTTGTCAGCCTAAAATTTCTGGTCTTGCATGGCCTTAGTGAGGTGAGTCTTTAGGGCAACAATGTTTGACTGAATGTAGGTTACTATGGCATCCAAATCTGGTACCACACCATGAGGTTGTCCCTCTAATATCTTGGGGGTTTCGACCATAGTTAGCAAAAATGAGGACATACCATAGAAGATTGGATTTGATTTTTACAGGTGAACTGAGAAAAAAGGAGTCAAGTAGTCCAACTGTTCTTCTGGGTGGTAATGTATTCACGGAGATATTGCTCCAGAGTCTGGTTGACCATTTCAGTAAAAACAAATAATTAAGAATGGTAAGCAGAGGAACATCAAGACTTGATTCCTATTTTAGGCAGTATTTGATTTCAAAAGCGGGAAAGAATTGGGGTCTCTGGTCTATCACACACCATGTAGGCCATGCATTAATAAATTCTCCATATTAAACATCTCAGCAGTTTCTTTTGATGTGGCGCGATGTGCATGAAAGGTATTCCACATACTAGTGAGACACTCCACACCACCATGTCTGCATTAAACCTATCTGATATGATAAACAGGTGACGAAATCCATGATGGTTCTAAACCAGGGTGATCTGGAACTTTGAGTAGCATCTACTTAATCTGGGGCTATTAATGCAAAGCTTAAATCTGGAACGCGCCAAGCATTCAGTGAGATAGCTCTTCACCATAGGCTTCATTATAAACCATTAGTAATTCCTTTTGATCAGGTCCATGGGTTCTCTACATCAGTATGTCCAACAAGGGGACGATCTTAATAAGACTTAAGGATATCCTTTTGCGTATTTTTGAATGTAACTCATACCTTCTTCAGATGCCATATGATACCATCGTTAATGGTATAGCTCTTGTGTGCCTCATTGAAAGAATCTTTGACAAGTACCTCTCTTAGTTCCTTCCCAAGGGTAGAAAAACTGTGAGCCAGTTGCACCTTCTTCATGAATGTTTTAAGGATCCCCTATGAGAGTGAAAATGTTAATTTGAAGCATGGTCACGGTATTGTACTTATCCAGTTCAGAGTGTAAAAAGCAAGGAGGGGTCATGGCTGAGGAGTTATGGGATCAAGATGAGAGTTCCAGGCTTATACTCAATATTGATGTTGTATTGGATAAACTTCTGGTTCCAGTGAGATTGGCGCTGATTAACTATCCAGGCACTCTTGTGGAACTCCAGAGTTTAGAGATCTGACTTATGGTAAAAGGATGTCAGGAGTACAGCAGATGATGCTGCCATTTGTTTAGTGCATTCATGATGGCAAGGACAAATTCTCACAAACAACTTATTTTGTGCCCACTGGAATCGGCTTGCAGATAAAACACACAGAGTTTTTAAAGTTTTACACACCATCCTGTAGGAGAACAGCCCACAAAGCAAAATTAGAGGTTTAAATCTCAGCATAAAGGGTTAGTCTGGGAGAGAATAGTACAAGACAAGGGCGGTTAACATACTATTCTCAATGGCAAAAACGCAGCTTCTTCTACATTGCCCCACAGGAAAGATATATGTCCAGTGAGATGTGTAAATGCGCGTCAGTGGTGGAGAGATCCTTGGAAAACTGATGGGGTAATTTAATACACCAAGAGCTATGTACTATAGTTGATACATTGATAAAGCCCAGTATCTGATTGCCAAATCTTATCAGGGCAGATAGCTATGCCATTTTGAGATAATATTACCCAATAATGAAGCAAAGTTCCTAAAAAGCTAACATTTTGAGTGTTTCAGCCTCAAATTAGACTTGGCAATCGCTTAAAATACCCTCTCAAAATCCTTGGAGTGCTCTTCTTTATACTAAGGGAAATGAAGATTTCAAAGATTTAAGATACACAGCAATTTCCTAAAAGATCGCCTGCACCTAGTTGATCCTAAGTTGAATTATAGCAGGGCATTATGGTTTCCAAAGGGATTTACCTTATATACAGCACGCCAAGGTGACACCTGAATACAGTTTATTGTTGAAGTTGAGGGTGGATAGGGATCTGGCGGAATGCTTTAGAGAGGTCCACCTTTAAGATGTTGCTGATTGTGATCATTGTAGTTATATATTTCATAAATAGCATGAGGTGTGGGTCTGGCTCAGTAACTTTATTGAGTCTATGGAAATACACACAAGGGCTTAGGTTTCCATTAGCTATGGGAACCAGAAGTACTGGTAAAACCACCAAAGACATGGAGGGACAAAAGAATTGGTGAGACAGCATGTCTTTCACATAAACTTCTAATGGTACTTTGGCCTTGGTTTTAAAGAATACACAAGGCACCCTTTTGGGGATATCTGCCCTCCTTGAATTTGAAAAAGAGTGTAAAAAGGGATTGAGGTTGATAACGGAGAAAGAACATCATTATCAAAAACGCAAGCAAAGTCCTGAAGTTCTGAGGGAAGCATAGGGATGGAGTAACCTTTGTGAGTGTCAGGATTCAAGGTAGCAAACAAGTCGAGATGTCCACTTTAAAATCAAACAAGATGTTAAGCCATCAAACAATTTCATTTATACCTGGGACTACTACAGGAGATGTATTGAAATGGTACAAACAGGAATTCACATGCGCGCAGGAGCCAGCGAAGATGCCTTTTGGATTGGCTTCCCTAGCTTCTTACACCTCAAAAAGGTCACCTCCAGTCAATGAGGTCATGAGGTCAGCAACAAAGGAGAACACTGAAGACCTCAAATGTGAAGACAGTCAATAATGGTTTGGAAGATCCTAGTTGAGGATCTAAAAGATCTTGGAACGATTACCTGCCCAACCCTCACTATTCTAACCTTATGATTCTATAAAGGATATAGTCTATACACTCGTTTTTTCCTGGCTGCTTTGACAGTTCTTTTATTAACAGCTCAAGCCCCAATTAAACCTCAACTAACAGTTTAGATTACTGTTAAGGTGACAAAAAATGGTGCTCACTACATGGGGCCTCTGAGCTGTGTAGTGAAAGATTATGTCAAGAAAAATGGAGAATAATTCTAGTCAAGAGAACCAACATGAAGATTGGTGTGGAGTATAATCTAATTAACCAACCCTTCCCAGTATGAGATGACTCCTGTGCAGCCAGAATTCTTCGATTCATGCTACCTATGAGTTTAACTTACCTTCTGTTGAACAAACCCAGTTTAAAATTTATCATGAGAACAAGTAAAAAATTATAAAACAAATACCAAACAAAATATTCTTATGGGAGGCTGTTCCAGTTAATCCTAAACTAATACTATATCTTTTTAAGATTCAGGACCGATATTTCTTGGCTCATCTGCCCTCAGGAGAATTGATTTTTAAAGTCAAACAATACCTCCAGTGTTTTTTCCATCAGGCCATCCACCATATTTTTTAAGTAGTATGAATGCATCATCACGAAGTAGCTTGACAGCTAGGCCTTACCCAAGCCTTGCATTCAAAATTATACATTTCTATAACGCTACCTCCTTAATTTGTATGAAATAACCAGGATGCCATTGTGGACAAACTATGAGCAATGAATTAAGTCTGGAGCCAGCTTATTATGTTGGATAATGGGATTTCTGGTTACCTTGAGGATCATCTTTATCTGAATGTATTAATCCGCAAACTTTTCTTGAGGTCACCATCTCAACCAATTTGAAGCACTCTCTCTGAGCCCTATAATAATGGAATCAAGAACTAGCCTCTCATGAAAGTGCCCCTGGCGTTAAAGGGCAATCTGATTCCTTGATTCTGGCTTCTGAAAATCCTGGCAAGATATGGAAGCAAGACGTCCACACCAAATTTGCATCTTTATAAAATCAAAAAGTAATGTAGCCCAAGGGTGTAAAATCTGAATAGATGGAGTCTCATTTGAACCCAGAGTCACTCTTGATGCCTTGTCAAAAAAGATGGATAATCTTAGTGCATCACTAAGATGACTGACAATTGCTTCACTCAACGTGAACAACCTTTTGCATTTATGAAACTAATCTGAGTATTTTGTGAGAATTAACTCCTGTTAAAAAATGCTGAGCTTTAAGCCCTGAAAGAACAATCAAACTCAAAGCCTCCATTGCTTTCCTATATCAACATTAAGGAGAAGTTTAAGATGACTTGGAAGGGTTGTGACAACGCTTGCAAGAGGTTCCCTGAGATTATGTGGAGACTTAGATTTATGGGCTTGCTCCTGTACCTTGTGTCAACACTATCTACACCTATTATTGCTAGCTTTAGACATAGTAACAAAAAGAAATTCACTCCAGGACAAGAGGGCATATCCTCTTTACTTTATGCTTATGGGAGACTATGGAGGAAGAAACTGACTGCCAGAAGATGAAGCATATATACTCTTGTTTGAATTGCACAGTTTGTAAATTCAGTAATCCTTAGCTAGGATTTCCTAAAAGTGGTATAAAGTCTAAACAGCCTTAGTTTAGGAGTTTGGCAGCAATCAGACCATTAACAATTAAAAATTCAGGCATTCGTGGCTATCTGGTTGATTAAGGGAGAAAGTCATATGGAGTTGCCAGTTGGTTATAGGCTCAGACTATAACCTTGATTACCACAGACCGATTCACCCTAGATGATACCATAACAGCAGCGATCTCCGCCCTGATATCTTATCCAAAAGTTCAGTTACACATGATCAGACACAGGAGTAACTTGACATGCATCTTGGAGATCAAAGAAACTCTTAACGAGATATCAGATACAAACTTGATTTATAAGGTCTCTTCATCATCCTCCACCAACTGAAATCATGTTCACATTGTTGAGAATCAAAAATGATCCAAAGCCTCAATGAACTTATTTTAATGAATTCCTTCATAATGACAGGAAATACTGTAAGAGAACTTCTAAGGAGTCAAGAAAAGGGTAAACAGTATAAAAGATAAGGCGCTAAAAGCTGACTTCCTTATAATGCCCTATACTTCATTAATTATTAATATTAAATCCAACTTTACTGTAATTAGGTAAGATGAATTGGTAATTCTTTGAAAAGAAAGGACCAGATACTACTTACTTTTTTTCCAATGACTCTCCTATGTTTCAAACCCTATACCCTCAGGGCGGGAGCTTGATAACTAAAATTGGTGTTTGGTTTTATAAGGTACCTAATCATTCTATTGTTGACTGCAGCTCTCCTGTAAGCTATACTTCATCAAAATTATTGTGAAGCGTTGAGGTTACCCCTGACTTTCCTCATTATATGGAGTACAGCACAACTGGACCACAATGTACTCAATCTATTGAGGCCTACTCATCATTGCCAATATGATTTAGTAAATTGGTACTAAACACCTGAGCACTCACCCTGGATAACCTCAGATATGACCTCCTCTTAGATACCAAATACCTATTGACTACTCTGGCATAGTTCATTATGGCGGTGGGTATTAATACCCATTGGACATAGGGTCCCTCTGGTGTTTTAGACCTCTTGAGATACTAAGATTGAGATTAAAGCTTGGTACTGCCTTTTTTAAAGTATTAGATTGATAATATTGTTTATCATGCAAGGGGCTCAAATGTACAAATAACACCTCATGTAGTGAACAGACAAGATGGTATGCACCTTTATTTACCAAGGTCAACTGTTATACCACCCAAGTCTCAGTTTATAGCTAAAACTAGGCCATTTTAATTTTTTGCCAGGGCACCTACTAAATATATGAGGGGTGGAAAATCCATCACTAAAGGAAGTCCTAATTTGCTCAGGAATTATATATCTTGCTTATAATGGGCCCATATCAATGTTAATTGTCAACTTGACAAATAAAACTAGGGAAATGGGTACCAATACACCAGCTGCTTACATTCTCTCACTGCCTGTGAAAAATTAATTATATATGTAGCTTCGAGATTCATGAGATTTTAGGCTGGGGTCGCCTCCTTTGATAGCCCTAAAGGAGAATCTATTGGTGGTGAGTTGACCAATGAACAAGTATTAAATTCAAGCTGTTGGTAGAAGAATACTCTAAACTTTTCTTGACCTCTATTTATGATTTTAGGAAGATGAATGGCGTCCTACATCATGTTATGACTATTGACGCTAAACCTGTCCAGTCATTCTCCTACTAGAAAGTATAAAGTCAAAGAAGCTCAAATGGCTGTTAACTTATACAGTTATCTGATGCTGGATTGGTGGTGCTTTCTTGTAGATCCTGGGATTCCCCTCAGGCTGATCTTAAAGAAAAATAGTAGTCATAGGGTGGTGATGGGCTACCAAAGACTTAACTCTACCACTAAAAAGATATTACTTACTACCCAGATTAATAACTTGATCCACTTACTGCTGAGTCCCAGTACTTTTTTTGAAATGGATCTTGCCAGAGATAACTGTAAATTAGAGCTGGCACCTGAGGATAAATCAAAGTGCGCTCTTATTGCTTGAAAATGGACTGTCCAAGCCAACCAGGATGTTATAGGCTTTGTAATGCGACCGCCATGTTCCAATGTGCATTGGATGGAATCCCGGCAGACTTGAAATTGTCCTATGTCCTAGTCTATCCTGTCAACATTATGGTATTTTCACATAAATTAATAGTCATTTAAATCATATCATAGAAGTGTTTATCAGCCTTTGGAAGGCCTCTATTAGGCTCAAACCTCCAAAGTGCTATTTCTTTTAAGTTGAAATTTAATTGCTTGGACATAAGGTATTGAATTAAGGAATTCAGCATACCCTGATAAAGTTGTAGGATAAAACGTATGCTACACACCCAAAGCCTTAAAGACGTTCAAGTGTTCCTTGGGATGGATGTTATCTGAAGGCTTTTCATCCTGCATTTCACTGACCTCACTGAATCATTAAACTACTGATCCAAAAGAACGTCCTTTTGATTGAAATCATGAGAAAGATAAGGCATTCAACCTTCATAGGACTTCTTTAATAACCCAGCCTGTCCTCATACACCTGAATTTGATCAACTTTTTGTTATTTTTTACAATGCCAGCAATGTAGTTTTGGGGGTCTTTATAGCCCAGTAAAACGATCAGCGAGTAAACCTAGTGATATCTTATTCCAGTAAGATTCTTTAAGGCTGAGAAAAACTGCATCATTACCAAATAAAAATGCTTGGTATTGCTCATTGCGGTTAATTTTTTTACCTAAACTATATGGAGCTCACATCAATATCTTCACCAATCATACCTCTCTCAGATGGCTCCAACAGATTAAGGATTCAGATGGGTCTGGATAGATGGGTTGTTATGATTACAGAGATTAAATTTTCTATAGTTCATCACACCAGTACTATCTACTAGAATGTGGATGGGATATCAAGGATTCCAACCTTAGCTTTGTTGATTTGATCACTGACTATTTGATCTGATTTGCCGGTCAGACAGGTGAAAATAGAGACCCTGGAGTTTAAGATGGATTTCTAATCTATGGCGAAGGACACCCAAATCAAGGATAAGTTGCTCAATATAATTATTGATGGAAAAAAGTTGACTTACTTGGAGTTATCCTCTCAACCCATAATTATTCTCAAAGCCACTTTAGCATGGGGTATGGAGCAGTCAAGAAGAATTATGAATGGTTAAAGAAACAATGTCATTTGGACTAAATTCTAAAAACCATAAACAAAGTTTAGAAGCCTATTTAAACTGCAGGATGTAGGATTATCTAGGCCCTCACTACCAGCATAAAGTTGTAGCTCCCTCGTTACCATTTAATGTGGTAAGTTTGGATTTAGTGGTGCCTTTTCCATGTCTCCCCATGGCACTGCTACATTCTACTCTCCATCGGCTTAAATAAGTGGGTCAAGGCTGTTTTCTGTTTTAAACCCAAATCAAAGGATAGGAACATATTCCTTTTACACTCTGTTTTCACATAACATTGATGACTAAGGGTCTTATTTTTTGACAAAAGAAAAAAGTTACATCCCAAGTTGTTCAGGAACTGACGTCACTGTTCATGTTAGGAGAGTGTCTATGACTCTCCAGTTCCCAGCGTGGCGGTGCTCGGTGCACCAGCCCAATGCCAGGGAACTAACTGTTAGTCTAAAATTAATTATTGCCCAGCAGAGGGTGCTTGAGCAATCGTATAATATAAGCAAAGAAAAGCTATTAACAACCAGAGAAAAACAATGCGGTGCACGTTGAGAGAAGTGACAAATAACCCAGGTTAAAGGGAACCTGGATGAACCAACGGTGCATGAGGTGATAATCATATTGTGTTCACCATGATAATTTTGACGGAGCATGAGACCTCCTCAAAGGGGTCCGCGCACAGGATTATTTGTAATAACATAGTAAAATGGTAAAAATGGGGTATTTTTATTTGGGAAATCTAACAACAAGAAATGTTGGTCAAGGAAAATGTATTTAAGCTCGAACAGGGGAATAGGGGTTATGCTGCAGTGGGCCCAAGCACCAACTCACCAATAGGGTGACACTGCCATCTGAGTTGGTTGAATAGGCTGAAACTGACTTCACACAAGTGATCAATTGAAGTTGGATTCAACCCAAGCGCGTTATTTTGAAAATGGAATAGTTTCAAAACCCCACTCCTCAACAAACTGAATCAAACCATCTGCATTCATTTGGTAGATCATTTGTTTTAACGCCTGGCTTAATGTCAGGGGCTGGGCGTTTGGAACACCACTTGTCTCAACCTGGGCATTTTTGCCCGAACCCAGCATTGGTCCAGGGTGTGCCTCAGGTCAGGAAGTGCCTGCAGCTTCACCATCTGGGCCTCCTGGCGCCCAGCCTTGTCTTTGAGGTTGGTCCCCACTATTATGTCATGAGCACATGACAGTTCAGTACCAGCCAACAATTCACTTCCCCCTATAATACTTCACCTAATGTTCAGTAGAACAAACTAATCATACCCAAAATTTATTCTCCGTAAGAAGGTGGCCACCAATTTCCTGTGATGGAATCAATATCTACCATCCACTTTGCTAGCCTACTATTATATATCTATATGTAATCAAAAAGTCTTCGTTCCAGGACCTGTATGAGAGAGAAATACAATCACCTAGCATTGTCCAACCACTTATAGACTCTTATGTTCCTGAAAATGCTGAATTAACCAGGAGATTACTGAATGGCAAAAATCATCAATTTACAAACTATTGCCACCCAAGTAATCATCACAATTACTACAAAGAGACTTCACAAGTCTAAGGCAATCAACTAGCCCTTCCCACAGAAAAAATAAGTATTTAGACTTAACTTATCACCATTAGCCTGGGGTGACAGCCCAAAAAATTATGACACTTCTTGGGCAGGCTTATATCATGTCCTTTAAAACTGAATCCAAGTATTCCATTGCAAATGTCATATATAGAAATCCGCTAATAATATGGCTTATTCTAGGTTTCTTTGGGCCTATGTCCCCCTCTGACAGGATGTTGAGAGGGGGCGCTGTCATCGTTTATAATGAGGAACAATAAAAAATTATCACTAATGGAGAAATGAGTAGTTAAAAGGCCCCTTCCGGGACTAAGCCTCCCTGACACAGATAAATCATTACATAATAGATTTATATTACTAAATGGGCAGATCTAATATATCAAAAACAAGAGTTTGTCGCAAGGTATGATTCAAACTGGGCCCCTTATTGACAGTCTGGGAAAAACCCATCCCAGACCATATCACAATAATGAAGTACAAGAACATCAGTATCATGAAAATCCAGAAATTAACATAGGAAGATAAATGCTGCTTGACTCCTATTTGATGAGAAGTAAAGATCCTGATTGGGGTGGTCCCAAACGTATTCTACACTACAAGGCTCCGTCGCATCCTATCAATATTGAAGAATTTTAACCTGATAAGGTTAGTTATGAAGTTCTTCTCTATATCTTCAAATTGACATATTACTACATTCCTTTGCAGTTCAAAATAATAGCATTAGCAGTAGCGACTCAGGATTTTTCCAATAAATGAACCCTTTTGTTACAAAAGTGCAACAACATCGCCTTATATAAACCATGACAACGCTAGCCACCCCAAAAGAAAGGTAGACTCAATAAATTGTCATTTCTGGACAAAAATTATTATATCAGAAAAACTATAGCAATGAAGCTTAGAGCTGTAGTCACCTTTTCCTTTTAAAATATATTTTAAAGAGTGTAGGAGCAGTTACTCCCAAAACTTTTGTGACGGATTTAAAGTGATGGTCATGAAAATAATGATGTATCTATGTTTGCTAAATATGTTGTCTCATACTGTATAGAAAAGAAGCAACCTATAAGCAAAGGACCTATAAGGGACATATTTATTCTCAAAGCTGACCTTAAGGTTCATTGGTCATACTGATTCTGGAAATGAAACCTAGCCAATACATTGATGAAGGTGCGCATCCATAAAGCTGGTGAAACAAAGGAATTCTTGGATCTGGTTAATACTAAGGCAATCCCTTCCCTCAGGGGGCCAATTGTCTCAGATGCGACTGATGGTTGTGTTAAAATCTACCATGGGGATTTTATCTTATGAGAATTTAGTTTTCACAAGATCTTCTTGAAGTTGTTTTTGACCAAAACCTGCGTTAAGCAGGAAATTATGGCTATGAAGAAGGAGAAATGGGTATCTATTGAGTTTTGTCCACGATAAGTCAGCCATCTAAGTGAGTCAAAAAGTATTTGGCTTTGACAAATTTCAGGATGATGGCAATGTGGGCATTCCATCAGGTTATTCCTCCAAGACGTTAATTTCATGCTTCAATTTCAAGGGAGTGAACATGGGGCTCCTGGATAGCAGTAATAGCAATTCAAGTTGACCTGAAATCTCAAAGTAGGAGAGTTCTCCAATCTTAGTCCCACAGCCCATTCTCATTAATGAAATGCAGGTCTAAGGGTTTTACTGAAGGAACGCATGGCTGTTAATCTCTGCATCCCAGGGATTTACCAGCTCTTGGGACTGTAGTTGTAAAGAGCCTTTTTTAAGATTTATACCTTAAATTTTGGTGGCAAGCTTAGCAGAGCGTCGAGAGGTGGGTGGGTTTTAGTTATGAGGCAGTGGACCCTGTAAGCCAGACTAGGATGCTTTCTCTGCTATATTGTGGAGAAAGATCCTGAGGGTACTCAAAGGACTCCTGCTTGGGATCCTTATTAATGAGGAAAAGTTAATGATCTCTTCCAACACCGCGAATTTAATATTGTGAGATCCACTGTGTGGTGAAGAGGAATTTATAATTTTTAAGCCTACCACGAGACACAGGATGCCAATTTGCCCTGATTGTAGATGAAATTAATTATAAGCTGATGTACTTGTGATTTACTGCAAGTGATGACTAGAGGTTGAATTTTAGGGCATGGAATGAGCGTGGCCAACTGGTGACTTGTGGGTGATGCCATTAATTTAGCAGGAGCTGGTGCTGGTGCCAGGTGAATGGAGGGAGTCCTAATTAAAAGAGAAGCCCTGGTGAAAATATTTTACAATCTGAAACTAGGCGAGAAGTCTACATAGTTTTACTAAGGGCGACTGGGTTTAGGTCCTGAACCAGGATCTACTCATTTGTTGTTAAAATTACTGAATAGCGTGGGAGCGTTTTTGTCCTGGTTTAGTCCCTTGGGTAGTGGCAGAAAGTACTTTTTTGCGGCAGTGCAGCTGCTGTATAGGTGCACTAGGGCGTTACACCATGAGCATTAAAAGGCGTTTGAACTTGGTTACAAACAATTTCTCAAAACATATCCAATGACTGCTACATGAGGGATAACCTCTAGGTTGTGGGCCACAATAGGGGAGGGTATAAAGGATGCCCTGGTAATTTAAGACTTTTTTAGAGGGCGTAGTGTAAGTGGGAGGTGAAGTCCACTAAAAAAAGGTCTAAACTTCATCAACCTGTAATGGAACGCCAACTCATTGGACCAGGAAGGATTTACAATAGCTATAGAGTAATAAAAGTAATCCTCTGTGTAATACTTCATGGCATTGTGCCCATAGTACATGAAAACCCATGTGGTGGGAGTTAAGGGGAAGAGCAATTTGTGACCTGGGTTTACCTACTTACTTTTGACCTTGGCGATGAAAGCGGCTTTCTTAGAATTAGTCTTGGAAAGGTTAGGCGTCTGGTTTTTGCCATG
Source organism: Massospora cicadina (assembly GCA_022478985.1). Classification (NCBI taxonomy): domain Eukaryota; kingdom Fungi; phylum Entomophthoromycota; class Entomophthoromycetes; order Entomophthorales; family Entomophthoraceae; genus Massospora; species Massospora cicadina. The sequence continues at coordinate 13,873 of JAKSZP010013192.1, forward strand.
AATCAGTGACATCTTTGTCAAGTTTGCAACTTTTTAAGCAGAAATTTCAGCGTGATGAGGGGATGTGTTTTTTGTTTTTGAGAGGTTCCCTGTTTAGTTGAGGCCTCCATTGGGCGCTTGAGAAGCCTGGCGCTGACTGGCTTCTTAGGCATCAGTAAGGTGAAGTGACCCATTTATACAGATGCTGACATCAGTCAACTCTGAAGTAGGCGCTGGTTCATTCTCAGCCTAATCCATGACTTTAAAGTTGACTGACTTCTAGTGAGGTTAAAGTGATCTAAACATACTAGCAGTCTAAATCTTTAATTGAACTCATGTAGGGGGATTTTCCACTTCCTTGGTAAAATCTATTTTCAGGTTTCATATTTCTGACTGAGATTGCAATGACGGAAAGTTGAGATTTTAAAAACGTTTTTTATTAGTGAGGCCAAAATGTTCCACTTTGATACCTTGTAATCCTTATTTGAAAACTTTTACTGCGTAGCAATCATAATTTGTGTAAGATGGTCAGGGCCGCCTTGGGTTGAGGGTCATGGAGCTCATCCTCAGCTTTTTGTCTTGGATCATAAATATGCTGACTAATCAAGGGTTTTGGGTGCATGAGAGGGCTGAGCTTCTTCTAAGAAAGCTCCCATAGCTGCTGCAGAGCGAGTGACGGCGCCTCTAATTGAATTTTTAGCAGGTTTTTGGGCCACAGAGAAAGCTGAGGCAGTGGGGTACAGTTTGAAGGGGTGTGGTCTGGTGAGTTTATGCTTGTTGAGGTATCCGCCCTCTGAGAAGTGGTGCCTGCTTTTGCAGCAGCAACTTGTGTGCAGTTGACCCTAGTTGACACTAAGTGGCTAACCTGTATTTAAAAGATTTAAGAGTGAAAAAATCCTCATTTGTTTGAGTTAGCAGGTTCTTTAGCAAAGATAACCGCCATTTTTGCAAGCGTTTTGTTTCTCTCTAGTGGAGATAAACTTTAGGAATGAGAAGATCTTTAAAGTGTATTATTAGTGGACTAAGATTGAGGCGCTTAGTTCTTTATGGTTAATTTTTTTAATAGACATCTGAATACATATCTCAGATGCTAATTTATAAATAACATAAACATAAATTTGCACTAAGATGCTGATTATATAAATTATGATTTTGTTCCATGCTTTTAAATTACTTAAAAGTCCTATGGTGTTCCAAAAGCATGATGTCATGTGTTGGTTACACTTAAAGAATAAATGTTACGTGGCATTAGGAAAGCATCATTTTCTCAAGTTAATAGAGGTAAAAGGGATACAAAAGCTATGATAAAGTTTATATTGAGCTTACTAATTTTTTGAACTTCAAAATGTGAGATTGAAACATTCTTAGAAAGTTTTTATGAAATTATTTTTTACATAAGTAAATTGAAATTTCCTGAGAAAAAAATCTAAATATAAAATATAAAAAACTAAAAATCATTAAACGAATAGTAATCTTTAAAGTCATAATCATATGAAATGCCAGTATTTTGTTACATGTCAGCTTGGGCACTTCTAGTTGTTATTAAGAGAGTCTTGACATTCTCATGGTAAAAAATGACAAGAAGGAATTCTAGCTTTCCATGTCATTACAACTGCTCTCTTGAGTAAGATTTTTGTGCTAAAAGTACTGATTTACAAGCTTTATAATGAGTTAGAAAGGTCTCAAAGCTATATATAACCTTGCAGAAATGCTTTGTAACTGAGGTAGCGCTTCTTTAGCTTAATGGCTATGACCTAAAACAGTGGTCATGCTCTTAAGATGGAAGAGAGTACTAAAAATTATTTTTAATGGCTAAGTTATAAGCAATAGTGCTAAAGATCATTTAACTTCCAACATTATTACAAGCAAAGGTACAAACTGGATAAAAACTAAGTCAAAAGGAACATAGACTTTACTATAATGTATTTAATTTATGGTAAAATTAGGACGTTTTAGAGGACTTATGGTATATTATTTAGGTTCAAATTCTTTAATTTAAAATGCTTTTAATATAGGTAATATGGAATGTGTGAATGGACAGAATATTTATATTATGTATAGTAGATTATTATAATAATGGTGTTCCTAGTGCAATGTACTTTTTTTGGTAAATTATGAAAAATCCAATAGTAAGTTCCATATTTATTTATTAAGTCAAAACAGAATTATATTTCCATAATAAAGGTTTTTATAGCCTCAGATCTATCTTATAACTTTTAACTATGCAATTAAAATTTTTGAAAGATAAAAAGTTAATATCTATATATTTAGCATTCTCATTGTCACTTAAAGCAAGTCCCTGGTCATAACTTTTTATGATCTTTTATTCTAGTATGCTCAAATTTATGATTGCTAAGTCCTAGTAATATAGTATCAATTCTACCACATGGTGAGGAATAATTCTCTAAAATGCTATTTATGACAATAGGGGAATTAAAAGATCATAAAAACACTGTTGTTAACTCATATAGATTCTAATGGATATTTATAGTTGAGATAGATGCATTTAGCTTTACATTTGAAGTATTATAAAACTAAAAAAGGAAAAACTAGACTGTTTTATTGAGCTTTTCTCTTGATGGAAAATTTTTGCTCTATGAAAAGAACACCCAGTAAACAATAAGAGTATTGGAGCTTTTTTGTGACTTCGATTGATTGGAAGCACCCCTTGCTAGATACTATACATCCTATAATGTCGCTTTGGATTATCTAGAGTTCAAGTCTTCATACTATAACCATAGAATGAATCCAAGACAGGATTGCTTTATCAGGATTTGTCCAAATTTAAATTAGTATATAAAAAAATAAAATTATTGCGATATATATCTAGTAAAAACATACTAGCAATTTCAATAAAAAAATTGAAACATTTCAGTAATGTTAAAATGCTTATTTATTTGAGGTAAGCCATCCAGGGGAAAGACATTACCAAAGCTAAAAATTAAAACTAAAAACTACCCTAAAATTTGGTTCAGACAAAATGCCCAAATGAGCGGATTGAATAAGACACTTCAAATGAAAACAACCAACCAGGTGGGCAGCAAAAACCGCTTATCCCTCCATGGCGGAAGGGGAGGGGGGATCAGAGGGCTCAGCTTCAGCGGCAGCTTCCTCCTCCCAGAGTAGGATACATGTCAAGTTGGACAGTAAGGGCGTTGGGCATCAGCGGCATGTGGTTCAATTTTTCTAATGATTGGTATTTCATGGAAATTTCCAGCTTGGAAAATGTCAGTGATATATTCTGTTAAAGCTTTTTTGGCTCTAATGCGGGCGTCTGGGAGCTTAACAAATGTGGCAATATTAGTTTGGGTAATTTTAGCTTTATGATTCTGTGCTACCATTACCATGTTCTGGATAGCTTCTTTGACATTTTTGTGTAACTGATTCAATGTGATTTTACTTTTTGGGGTGAGGGTTGAGGGGATAACAGGAGGGGGAATACCTCCTGTGAGCATTGCCACTGATTTGGCGACAGCTTTGTGGAGGAAATGACAATTTGATGTTGCAGATGCTTCAACTTCAAGCTGGTGGTCACTGTAAAATGATTTAGCTTTTGGTTGTGGGGTATATAAATGAGGGGGTATTTGGTATCCCATTATGCATTAACAAACTGCTCAATTTGCAGAGATGGTTCTTCAATGAGCCTACCTGACTCATCAATTTCAACCAATAACTCCCATGGGTTTTAGTTAAATTGAATTGGGGAATTGGCATATGATTGTGGATTGGATGATTCTTTGGAAGAAGCATGAGATTGAACTGGGGTCCAATGCAATGCTTGATTGGAGAAATCATGTGTGGCACTGGGCGAGGAGGAGGCGATTGGTGGCTGTAGGTGCAGCTGCAGTCTCAGGTTTTGGGGGAGGGGAGGTAGGATCATACCCCATGCTGGAACTTGTGTGGGGTGGGCGGCAGTTTGAAGGTCAGTAGATGAGTAATCTGATCCGTCAGATGTGGCTAAGGAGGGGCTCTTGCGTTTTGAGTGGTCTAAATTGAAACAAAATGGATAGATTGTCCACCCACCCTTGATGTGGGACCAAAACGGATGGTCAGGGGCTGAAAGAATAACAGCGCAAGGGGGAATTGACACAGAAATTTTATTAAATTCAGGGCTGATTGTGGCATATGCCCTAGGCCCAGCGAGTTGTGTGTCCCCATTTAATACCACAAATTGTAAGATGGGGTTGGAGCCATAGGCTGCCAAACCGTCCATCAGCTCCTGGTGGAGCACTGCAGGGGGGAGGTGGGTGGTCAAACCAGCAAACTGGACCACCAAAGTGGTGTCTGCTGGAACCAGGTCCAAATTTTGGGAAGAGAGTACCTGGAATACCAGGGGCACAGTTGCTGCAGTGGCGGCGTCAGCTTCACAGGTAAAGCTGAGGTTGAAATACCCCTTATAGGGGTGGATATCTATAAATCAAGCAGGTGTCATCCTCACCTGTGCCATTTTGATAATAGCTTAGCTGTGGTATGGGAAGAGTTTCCTGTAGTTGACCCTTAGGCCATAGCACATGTTGCTCTGGGGGAGCACCAGGGGGCAGTGAGGTACCTCTTGGGTGTGAGCGAGGTGGGCGTTGAGATCCTTGGGAAGAACAGATCATCCCATGGGTTTGGAATGAATGGGTGAGCCAGTCCAAGAGCGTTTAATGCCAGATGGAAAATGGCAGGAGGAGTTTTGCCGCTGTCCCACACTGGAGAAACTAACAGAGAATCCAAGGACATCAGAGCGAAACTACAATAGGCGATCAAAATTTAATTTCTTGTTAATTTGTATAATTTTCTTGGAAAGGTTTACCAAGCGTAAAGAGAGTTTTTAGTAATGTTAAAATGATGAAAATTTGTTTTCATTAATATAGAGGCAATCAGAAAAACTTTAATAGAATTTTTATTAGACCATTTTGGCATGAATTAGCTAGTGGCTTAATGATTAGATAAGGAAATGTTTACAAAAAAACTAAAAACAATATTTAATAAACTTAGATGGTGTACCATAACTAGGGAATGTAAGTATCAGCGGAAAGTTTTAGCATGAAGTCTTTGAAGCAACCATTTTTATGGACAATCATCTAGGTAAGGGTAAACACCATTTTAGCTAAACTTCAACATTTATAGCTGTAATTGATTGGAACAGTCAATAGATTGAGAATTTAAGTATGTTCTTATTCAGATTTTTTTACAAATAATTTAGAAATTTATATACTTTACGACGCCATCAAGAAAATGGCTTTTGGTGATTACTTTTATCAAAAAGTAAATAATAGAATTGATAACAAGTTGGTCTCAACATATTAGTTGAAAAAAGCACTGAGTTCTAGCTATAGCATAAAAATACATCTAAAAAAGATAGGAACAAAATCTTTGTTAGCTAAACTCTCAAACAATGGGTTTTCGCCACCTCTGAGTCAATAATTTATCAAGTAGTTTATAAAGTTTTAGTGCGTTATGCTTTAATAACTCTGTATGAAGACAGGATATAGATATAAGCAATTTGAATGATTTGGTTTTTATTGGTTTTAATATAGGGGAAATCTCTAACACAATGTAATATTGTAGCTCTTATAGTGGCTATTAGTTTCTAAACCATGTGTCGTTATTAAGCTTATAGATGTAAGGTCCCCTTAAAAATTAAAAGTTATTTTTAGATACACTTTAAGCTTTATAGTCCAATGGCACAAAGGTAATGGTAATTCTGAAGTGTTTAAGATTCTCTGGACAACAGATATATTTTTGGATAATAAAGAAGGCTTAGAATATTGGCTTTGTGACATAACGTTTAATTTTCAGTATTAGAAATTTCAATCTAGACAGTGTAAATGCCATTGATACATGTAAGTCCAGGGGAGCACCAAATGCGCCTTAATCGCACGAGATTTCATTTCACACTAAAAAGGGGTAAAGAAGGCAGCCATCCCCTTCATAACCCATGGAGATTTGGCTTCATGTGTTGGATGAGAGGTAGGTTATGATGTACCCCTGAAATGTTGCCCCTTTCTACTTTATCTTACCATTCAAGAGCTGATCCAGAGGATCAAGGAGGTGTGCATGGAGTTGGCGGTGGTAAGAGGACACTGCCAGAAGGAAGTGATGAGCACAAATCATGGTGACAATTTTAGGTTTCACCAAAGAGGTAAAAATCTAAATAGATTGTGAGGTTTAACTCCAGCAACAATTTTGGATACCACTGAAGAGGTGGAAATCTAGAATAAATTGAGGGCAATAAATTCCTTTATACCAAATATGACTATGAATATGTGGCCTGGACGTGGGCGCAACCAGTCGCCTACCAAATGAAGCGTAATTAATTTTCAAGTGAAATTGCAATGGGAGGAAAAATTAGTGGTGTAATTAGAGTAAGGCTCAGCAAGCCAGTGGAAGGCAATTTGGCGTTGAGTTAGTTGCAAAGTATTATTCCGCCAATATAGGTTGTGTTTGAGATACCTTCATTCATGCATTCCCATTTATTATATAAGCCCCTAGGGCTTAAGACAACCATTTCTCACTGGTACGGTTGTTGGTCAATCTCATTTTTTTGTTTTACAATAAACAAATGTCATTTCCAGCCAATTTAGTTAAAAAATCTCTGTCTTTTTCTGTCACTGCTGCCAACCAGAACCATGTTTCAGGGTTGTGCAATGACAAGGCTTTAGTGGCTGTTGTTATGACATTGATTCCCACCTCATTAGATTGCTTTATCGAGCGAATGGCCTTCTGGGATATTCCCACTTGTGGACGCTCTCTGGCATCATAAGTCCCATTATTTTTGGAGATTGTTTCTCCACACTGGGAGAAAGTTTTATGACCTCACTGCTCGCCCTAAAATCAGTGGCAACCCAGCACTTCCAGGGCCCTCTGTGGATCCCAAGGATTTGACCAGGCAGAATCTTCTGCCACTGCAGCAGCCAAAGTTTGGTTACTAATGGGAATAGTGGTGATGGTGGTCGCCAGTCACCGCTCTTTAACTGCTTCACTCCCCACCTGCTATCAGGTCGTTTAGATAGCAATGCCACGGGATTCTGGATTGATTTCTGGGTTCTCAAACACCCCAACTGGCAGGCCAGTCTCATTTTCATTTGCCACTTCCATGACATAATTGACTAACCCTTGGTGTCCACCATTTCCAACCTTCTGTTTGGAGTAGTGATATAATGGTTTCGGTTTACCACATGAAAATGCAGTTGGTGCTCAGCCTTGTGCTGTTCATGTGATCAGTTGGTGCATTTTTTGGGTGCTACTGCGTGGTGGTGGGTGTTCCTGACTGAGTATTTCACACAAAAGGTTATGGCCCTAGTCTCATCCCACCCTCAGGAGGCGGGCTCATCTGTCTCAACCATGGAGATTGCTAATCAGGTGTTGAACGCCTTCACCAAGCTGAAAGTGCAATTTTTGACTAAAACAATGTCTTAAGATTCTCTGAAGGATGCGCGATGGAGCGTGGATTTGTTGGATGACATAGAGGGCGATGATTGCTGATGGATGCACAGAATCTTATGCACAGCCAACCAATTGGGAGTTTTGACCCTGTTAATTATGTTAGTGTCAGCGGTTGTGCAGGTGACAGTGGTGAGATTGGATCTCCTGCTCCGGGGTTTCTCCTGGGCGCTGAGGTGTATGATCTAGCTTCATTTTTAGAAGCTTTTCACAATCAGACCCCTGGACTTGGGTTCCCATTAGATGTGGTTGTGGCAGTTTTTTGAGCTGCTTTGGACCTGGTGCTTGCTAATCATGCCACATGGGACACGCAGGTGGGATCATTGGATCAAATGTGCATGACGGCAGCCTTCATTGGTGCTACACTCTGTTGGATGTCGCGTGGTATGGGGGGTTCTGGTAAACGCTTTTTTTACTGGAGAAGTTTCTAAAAAGGAGTGTCAAAATTCAGTCAGCGTGCCCATCGTTGTTCACCCAGAGTCCTGTTCTAAGTTAAAGAACTGATGTTATCTGTTTTGTGCTTTAAGATGTTGCAGTTCCCATTGTCCTGTTGCTGCGCCTGCCCCTGACCTGGCGCCAGTGGATGGAGTGGCTCCTGTGAGAGGCCAGGCGGCTTATAATCCTCTGATTCCTTTTTTGGAATCCCAGTCTGAAATATTTGAAATGGTACTTCCTTGGGAAGGGTTCCAATTACCTGATCAATTCAGATTCTCCAGATGATTCTATATTTTTTACCACCCAGATGGTGGAATTCCATGCGGGTGCCTAAAAACAAGATTTTATTATTTTAAGTTGCCGCTAGAATTCAGTTGGGTGTGCACAGGGTTTCAGTTGAGGGCTTATTGATTATGGGTGTGGTGGGAAAATTTATGAATTAAAAACTGGCGCAGTATTTTGACTTGGAATTGGAAGCAGGGGCGTCTGTGCTGGGTTTGTCATCTGCTCCAAAGGGCTTTGTAAAAAATATGGTGGCCCATGCCTTTTTTAGCCCATTTTTATATCTGTAATTGGTTAAATGCGGTGACAGAATTCTCTTCCCTTTTATACTGGGGGTGGGGTGGTGGCATTGGCAGCAGGTATTAACCTAGACTCGAATATGCTGTCCTTTGTAAACACCCAGTTGTGTGGGGGGTTTCTCCTTATTAATACCCTTGTGACGGAATAGGGAAAAGTATCATGTCTCTCCTCTCTCTGGCAGGCCTTCCACTGGGTTTCCCATCGGCGTTAGTGGCATACCAGGATATTTTATTTGGAAAAGGCTAATTGCTTTCCACCACACTCTAAATATGCCTTTGCTTTCTGCTTGATTGTTGGTGTGATAAACATCAACCATCAGTTGTATCCCTATATGGCGCAGGAGGACAAGGAATTGAAAATATGTTCAGATAATATGCTCAAAATGGGGTGAGTGTTTTTGAATCTGTCCCCAATTACATCGCCTATTGTTTTTATAAGAAGGCCAACAGTATGATGCGACCATGCGTTGACTATGGGCACCTGAACAATATCACCATTCATGATCCCTACCCCCTCCCCTAAAGAAGATGATCAGCCAGGAGATTGCAACATCCCAGGTTTTTTTGAAGCTCGACCTCGTGAATGCATTTAATCATATCTGGGTGGCAGAAGGCCAGGAATGGCTTACAACAATTTGGATCAGAAGGGGCATATTCCAGTTTTGCGTAATTTCTTCACCTTGAAGAACGCCCCAGCCATATTCCAATAGATGTTTGACAATGTGTTTGGTGACCTCAGGTTCATGTGCGCGGTGGTGTACATTGATGATATCCTCATTCATTCCCCCAATCCTGAGCAGTATGAGAAGGACCTGGAGGAAGTGCTTACTGCGTTACATTAGGCGGAACTTTACGTAAAACAATCCAATTGTGAGTCTTCTGGGAGAAAAATACATATTTGGGTAATCAATCTTGAAAGATGGTTATTGCATCCCCCCAGCAAGCTTGAGGTGATACTTGTGTGGCTCAATCCTATGACCCAGAAGCAGTTGCGGAACTTCTTGGGCACCATCATTTTTCTTTTAAAAAAATCTTCCGCCTTATCAAAGCTGGCCGCACCACTGCACCCCCAATTGGGAAGAATGTGCCGTCCTTCTGAATAGAGGAGTGCCAGCAGGCTTTTAAGGTCATTTGTTGGTGTTTTTGGCTCCTCCAATTCTCAAAAATGCTGACAGCACCAAGCCATTTATCCTAGTGTGTGATACCTCATCTGCTGCTGTGGGAGAAGTATTGTTGCAGGTGCATTATAGTTTGAAACACAACGTTGCCTATTTTTTCTGCAATTTTGCTTCATTCAAACAGTCATGAGCCATTTATGATAATAAGCTGAGCACTTTGGCATGGTCTCTTACACACTGGCAGTACCTTCTGCAGGTCATGCGGCATGAAGCGATTATGCAGTAGGATCATCAGGATCCAATGTATTTCAGAAAATTGCAGAAGTTGGCGCATCATCAGTCCAGATGTATAGCAACCTCTGTAGTTTGATTTCAATATGAGTTCATAAAAAAGGGCATAAAAAGCTCTTCCTGACTTTTTGAGTTGCAACCCTGCATTGAGTCTGGTGGAGGCAGATGATCAGGAGTTAACCACAGTAATTCTGCTAATCCAGAAATTAGCTATTGCTCCTACTGCAATTTTGGTGGCAGGTTATGCTCTGGACGTGCCTCTGGTCTCTAGGGTATTAGATGGCCGAATGTCTTGTTTGGAGGATTTGTAGTTGTTGGACCAGCTGAGATTAAATGCATAAGCGCTCTCATTATTCCTTGGCAGAAGGAAATATTCATCTTGGTTGAGGCTGTGGGTGCCGCCCATCTCTGTGATGAAGTTATTAGGGAGCACCATAATCACCACGCAGTGGGGCATCTGGTGATAAAGAAATTTCAGGATTTGTTTATGCAGATGTATAACTGGCTGGGCTTTTCCAATGATATTTTGGCATAGATCATAAGCTGTGTGGCATGCGCATGGACTAAGTTGAATAGATCAAGTGAGGAAGGTCTACTTCATCCTTTGCAGCAAGCGGAGGGCCTATGGACCTCAATGTTCATTGATTTTATTGTTGAGATTCCAGACTCCAATGTGTTTAATGCCACTATGATAGTCTTAGACTAAATTAATAGATTCGCCCTATTAATACCTTGTTTCTCTACCATCACCTCTGAAGAGACAGCTCAAACTTCATGTAGCACGTTTTTTATTGGTTTGGGTTGCCACTGGAGATCATAATTGACCGTGGGTCACAGTTTACAGCGTGATTTTGAAACAAACTCCTAGCAATATTGAAGATTACGCCATGTCGCTCAATTGTATACCATCCTCATTAGATGGTCAAACAGAGTGGGTTAATAAGATTATTGAGCAGTAGCTTCACTGTTACGCCGCAGCCACACAGGACACCTGGACAGATGACTCTTGCTGGCTCAATTTTCATATAATAATGGTACTAATGCGTCCACTGGTTTCTTGCCATATGAGGCATGCTGGGTACAACCACTCATTTTCTGTGGGGCAATGTCTTCATACTGAGGTTCCAGCTGTGGTAGATCATGCACAGCACATCTGGAGCACCCAGTCCTTGGTTTAGGAGCATTTGGCCATGGTCATCAGTAATTAAAAGCATTTAACAGACCTTAAACATCTAATAACCCATGAAATTATGGTGGGGTCTAAGTCATGTTGACATGCGACATCTGTAAATTGCAGGTGCCTACCTGGAAAATTTGCAAGAAACAATTCTGGTCCCAATGTGTGGAGGTGAATTTGGGCAAATTGGCATTTTGGTTGACATTTTCATCCCACTATAAGCAGCACCCAATTTTCCACATGTCACAGTTGTCTCCATTTAAGGGGAAGATCCCAATAGGACCAGAACTTATAATGGTTGTTAGATTGGAGGAGGCTGAGGTTCAAGCTTCTTGACTTCTTAGTAATCTCATTATTCATTCCAATATCTTGTAACCTGAAAAGGGTTCCCGGCATATGAGAATAGTGGGTTCAGCACCTGAGATTGCGCCAATAGTGGCAAGTTGGTAGAGGCCTTTCATGCTTTGCATCCCAAAGATCCTCATCCCCTCTCACCACGCTCTTGGCTATTAAGCTGCTGAAGGCCCATAACGTCACTTACCACAAGTCCCTGGTGGTGGGGCTCCCCTTATGCAAAGAGGGAAGGATAATGTAATTATGGGGTAAACCCCATTTGCTTTGGTCATGTAGAATTTTTATCTTGCACTAAAAAGGTGGTAAAGAAGTCAACCTTTCCCCTTGTAACCCAGGGCGATTTGGCCCATGTGGTGGACATGAGGTGGGTGATGGCGTACCCCTCAAGGTTGCCACCTTTACCCCTATCCTACCACTCAAGAGTTGCTCCAGAGAATCAAGGGGGTGTGCATGGAGGTGGCAATGATAAGATGACACCGCTAAAAGGAAAGTTGCGAGCACTTAACCCCAGTGGCAATTTTGGGTTCAAAAAAAGTCGAAATCTATATAGTTTAAGGGTCCAACTCCAGAAAAAAAATTTCGACTGAAGAGGCGAAAACCCTGGATAAATTGAGGGCAAAAATCCTTTTAACTCCCAATGGGATTGTGCCTACGTGGCCTGTCCATGAGCACAACCAGTGGCCCTCCAAACAAAGTGTCACCAATCTGCCAAGTGGAATTGCGGTTGGGAGAAATATAGTGACGAAATTTATGCAAAAAACAGATGGCCATAAGATGGCAAATTAGGCATCAAGTTAGTTTTTAAATCTTGTTGCCCCAGGATTGGTTGGACCACAATACCTTCATTTATGCATTCCCATTTATTCTCTAACCCCATAGGACTCAAGACAACCATCCCTCACTGGTGCTGTTGTTAGTTGATTCTCATTATTTTTGTTTTACAATAAACAGATTTCCTTCCAGTCCATTTTACAATTATAAGTTTCTTATTTTCTGTCACTGACACCATTCAGAACCATGTTCCCAGGGTTGCGCAATGACTGGGCCTTAGTGGCCATTGTTACGACGCTGTTGCCCAACCTCATCAAAATAGGGCTACCAATTGAGTGGCCTTTGGTGATATCCCCAATTGTGGACGCCCTTTGGCGTCGCAACATCCCATTTTTGGATAACATTTATACCCGCTGAAAGAGGTTTCATGACCTCACCTCTCGCTCTACAACCAGAAGCCTACCAGCACACCTAGGGCTCTCTGTGGGTCCCTAAGGAGTTAACTGTGTGGAATCTGCTGCCACCACGGTGGCCACTTTTGGTTAATAGTAGGAATGGTGGTGACAGTAGTCTCCAATCGCCTCTCCTTAGATACTTCACTCCCACACCTGCTATCAGTACATTTGGATGGCATTGCCACCAGAATTCTTTGTTGCTTTCTGGGTGCTCATGCACCCTGACTGGAAGGCCAGTCTTTGTTTCATTTTTTATTTCCATGTCATTAATACAGAGACAATATATGTGCACATGTTTACGCCAGCATGAGGTAGAGGTAAATAATACTTTAGTTAATGCAATAACTATATTCTGGTGTGAGGATATAGTTAATTGATATTAGCTTATAGTACAAAATGGTGTTGTTTGGCGGCAAAGTATCATATGAAAGCATCTTTATTTTCTCCAGTTTGCTTTAATCAATTAGATGTTCAAGATAAAATCTTAAGTTTTTTATTATAACTAAAGCCACTTTACTAATTTAATTTTTAGATGTTGTAAAGTTTGACGCCTGTTGCCTCTGTGTGGGTAGTAATGCATCACATCCTGGCAATTTTTGGTTGTTGCAAAAGTGCGTCCAAAAAGGCTCTGCTAGCATCCCATCTCACAAGTCGCTTTCCCCCTCAGGACCTAGCTCAACATCTTGAGAGCTCCCAAGAAGTGTTTTATAGCCCCCTGGTGCTCCCCAGAGAAACTTGTGCTTTAGCCTTCAGGTTGAGTAGGGAACCTCTTATCATACACAAGTGTGGCTATCATCATTATGGCCTAGGCAGTATTCAAGCCTTCCAGTGTGACGGATGGGGTCTCTCCACATTTCCACAAAGCAGTTGGGCAAGAGGGCCCATGTGAGGGCCCACAAACATGAGAGGGCTGCAGTGGTTAAGTCCTTCATCCGTTGGCTTGGTGAGCGGATAAGGTATCCTTGGAACACGGTGAGGATGATGCTCACGCTAAGGAGGACAGTCTGTCCCCCAGAGAGAGCATACAGAGAGGCGATGGCTCTGTCAAAATCTGAGGATTGGTACATCTTCTTCGCTCAAAATCCCTGGTTCTTTGTCAAAATCTTAATAAATGATTTCAAAAATTCAAAATTTTATTTTGATTTTGAGGTTTTTATTTGTAAATATTAGAAGATGAAGTTGTCTTAAACACCTTTACTTGGTTGTTTTTATATTATAGAACATGGTATATGGGGAAATTGGACCCCGTGGAGTCTGCGGGTGGCGGGCTATTTGTGGGCCTATTTGAGAATCTCAGCCTCCGATATTCTCATCTAAGCCCATTCTAGACTGTCCATTGGGTACCCGTGGAATTAAGGAAACTTTTCCACATTTATTTTTGTTTGTCAGGGACAAATCAGAGCTCATGTTGACCTTATTGCTAAAATTCCCATTTTTGGGATAATTCAGCCTAGAAGCCCCTGATTCACTGGGCTGCCCTTTGCCATGGCTCTCAATCCTTTTGACAAGTGGTGGATTCAGATTGGCAGCTCCTGATTCGCTGAGCTGCCTGATGCCATGATTCTCATCATTTCATCTTTTGGCAATATTTGGCTTGGCTGCTCCTGATTCGCTGGGATGCTCTTTGCCATTTCCAATCTCTCCATTTTGATCCTCAGAATTTGGGTTGACAGCCTCCAATTGGCCCAGTTGCCATTTACAGTGACCTTTTCCACCTTTGCTCTGAGGTTTCTTTGATTTTATGGCATCTGATTTGACAGAATGCTATTTTTGAGGGTTGTTGCCCTCGAGTCCTACACTTTTACTTATAACATTTACAATACTACTAGCCGCAATCCCCACCTTAGGGGGGGGGGGGTCAGGGCTATGTGGCTGTCAGGCAGCGCCTTGGCTGTCACATCACCCCCTCAGAGGAGAGCCCCTGTGCCCCCAGTATTCCTCCACCTTCTGGGGACAGTTGGCACAATTGGCGGCTGTTTGCCAAAATAATTCACCTATCAGGTAGCTGACCCATTTCACCAAGTACCATTACTTTTTGCAAGCTATCTTGGTGTCCAGAATCTCCTCCACCTCATACTCCGCCTCCCCTGGGTTGTCCGACAAGACCAGATCCAGCTTTGCTGGTATGGGTCCTTCATACTTCTTGAGCTGTGAAACGTGCAAATTGGATGTGTGCGCGATCCTTCCAGGAATCTTAATTCATATGCCACCTCATTCACCCATAGAAGCACCTTGTAGGGTCCTAGGTTGATGGGTCCAAACTTCTTACACTGTCCTGGGGGTGTGTAGTGTTTGGCATTTATCAATATGTAATATCCATCTTTGAGGGGCGGAGCTTTGGAGCAATGCGCATCCACCTTCCTCTTCTGATCATCCGCCACCTTCTCCAGGTTGGCTCTCAAAATCTCAAAATTTTTCTTGATTCTGGTTACTAACTCATCTGCCGCAGGGTTCGTTCCCCCAGCATGTCCCTCCATTGTCCACGGGTGATACACATGGTTTGCAAAAAAGGGCGACATTACAGTTGATGAGTGCACCAGGTTGTTGTGCACAAACTGTGCAATCCTCAGCCACTTGACCCAATGATCATGTAGCGTGGTGAGGTAGCACTGTAGGTACTGTTCCAGGGTTTGATTGACCCTATCAATCTGGCCATTCAACTGGGGGCTAGGTGGAGGAACGGCATGGTTTAATTTTTAGATTTTCCAGGAGGTGATTCCAGAACCTGGAAATGAACTGCGGGCCCCTGTCTGAGATGATCTCGTCCAAGAGTCCATGTCAAGCAAAGCCCTTTCTCATGAAGAATCTGGCCATGTCCTTCGCCATGACCTTAGAGGTGCAAGGGAAGAACTCCACATACTTTGTTAGTTGGTCCACCACCACCATGACCGCGTCATAGCCCTCCAATTTTGGGAGCCCAGTGATAAAATCAACGCTCAGGGAGGTCCACGGCATTTGGGCAATCTGCAGTGGTTTTAACTTCCCTGCAGGTTTGTTTTGAGATGGCTTTGATCGGGCACGGGTAAGGCAGTGCACGGTATACCCTCTTACCATTCCCACTAGGCCCAGCCAGGAGTAGTTCTGGCGTATTAGCTCGATTGTTTTCCCCACCCCAGGGTGTCCCGCCAGGGGGTGTTTATGACATAGCTCCATTACTTCGGTTTGAAGCTTGGGCATCGGGACCCATAGGCAGTCATGGTGCAGGATGAGGCCCCCCTCCTTCCTGAAACTCTTGTAGCCTTCTCTGGGGTCCCCTCCCTCTATCTCTCTCCTGACTGTCTCTCCAAATTTTGGTGCAAAGTTGGGCTGTCTGAATTCTCTTTTTTAGGTTGGCTTTCCTCCTGTATCAGTGCAAACAACTGGGGATGGAGCATCATGGCCGTGTTGAACCCATCCAGCTCCTCCTTTGTGAAGGTCATTTTTAGGTCCCGCTAAGTAGGTCTAGAAGTAAGTTGCTCTCCCTGGGCTTATATTCTATTTTAAAATCATATTGAGACAGCTCCAGGTGCCAGAGGGCTTGTCTTTGGTTCATCATACGGGGGCTCTTGTGGAACTCCAAGGCCCTGTGGTCAGTCCAGATAATGAATGGGTGACGCGCATACAACAGATGATTCTTCCACTCATCTAGTGCCGCAACAATTGCTAGGAGTTCCTTGTCATAGAAAGTGTAGCTTGTTTCCGCCAGTAGCATCTTCCTGCTGAAGTAGCATACCGGGTGGTCCAAACAATCCTCCCCAGTCTGCAAAAGGACCACCCCAATGGCGAAATTGATGCATCTGTCTCTACAATTAATGGGCGATTGGCGTCCGGGTGCTCTAGAACTGGCGCTGTGAGGAGGGCCCCCTTGATGGCCTGTAACGCCCTCTCTTCTTCCTCCCCCCATTGGAAAGGGACTTGCCCAGTCAACCGGGTAAGCGGGGCGGCTGTTTCTGAGAGGTCCTTGGTGAATCTCCTCAGGAAATTCACCACCCCTAAGAACGCGCACACCTGTATTATCCGTTGGCGCTGCCCATTCCTTAATTGCCATCAGCTTGTCTGGGCAGATGTGTCCCTTTTTCAAATACAACGTTTCCTAGGAAAGATACTGAGCCCTTGTAAAACTCACATTTGGAGGGCTTCAGACGCAGGTTAGCCTTGCCCAGTGCACTGAGGACCTTATTGACGTCCTCTGTGTGCATCTCGCGAGACTTGGAGAACACCAAGATGTTGTCCATGTACACAACACAGCATCTCCCGATCAAGTCGCCCAAGGTATGGTCAATGGTCCTTTGAAAACGGCAGGGGCGTTCTTAAGTCCAAACGGCATAACCTTGTACTCAAATTCCCTAGGTGGCACTTGAAAGCCATTTACTGTTGGTGCTCAGGTACAACTGGCACTTGGTTGAAAGCGCCAACCAGGTCCAACTTAGGGAACACCTGACTCCCAGCGATCATCTGTGAGATGCTCACCATTAGCAGAATGGGATAGGGGTCCTTTTCAGTTATGGAGTTTAGATGGCGGTAGTCCACACAGGGGTGGAGCTCGCCGTTGGCCTTGGGGACCAGGAGGATGGGAGAGACCACAGGAGATTTTGAGGGCACAATCATCCCTCGCTCCAACATATCCTTCACATACTGGTCTAGGGCTTCCTTTGCTCTGGGGTTCAGGGGGTACACCGGGCTTCCTTTTTGGGAGCTCAGCATCCCCTTTGAACTTGAGCAAGGATGCAAAGGGGCCCTGTGGATCGCAGGGGGCGGCGACGCTCTTCTGGAACAGTTGTTTATAGTATCTGAATTCCTCCAGTATCTTTTCCCTCTCCGTCCCTAGGTGCACAGAGTTCACGCCAGGCCTGCTTCTGCCAGAGGTATAGAATTCTAACGTTAAAGGCTCTTGTTATTTGGGGTGAAGCATAACCTAGCCCTCCTCTAGATAAAAATGTGGGGAGTACTTATGCCATCGTTTTATGCCCAGAACGATGGGGTGGGGCAGGTTCTGGATGGTGCAAAAATCTTCTAGAAGTGGCGGACTCCCCATTGAAGCTTGATCCTGGGCTCAATCTCCCAGCATTCCGACGACTTAAAGGTGTCCTCAAGAGACATAGTCCTCTATTCTCGCATTTGTACTCCCAATTTCCTGGCTAGCTCTCGGTTCAAGTAGTTTTCTTGGGCCCTGGTATCCACTAAAGCCCGCAGTTTTGCTAACTTGGCCCCTTTCTCTTTCTTCTTTCGCTTCAAAGTAAATGGAATAAACAGGTAGGAGGAACCATTTTCTTTATTGAGCGAAGAGATGCGGGCAGGGTTAGGCGAAGGTTGTATGTGGGTCCGTCCAAGCCGCTGGAAGCAGTGGGTGCAGGAGCTGCAAGGCGTGGGGCATTCTCTCCGGGGCCCCCCTGCTCCTGTTGCCCCATATGGCTTGAGATGGGTTCTGAATCCGCGCGTCATCCGCGGAATCTACTGTGATTTCCAGGCACAGGGGCCCTGGCTTGGGCCAAGGCTAGCTGGTTTTCTACCTGGGAAGCAACAGTGACCTCTTCCTCCAAGGTTGCCCTCAGGCGGGTGGCAGCCATAGATGTGAGGATGTCTGGGCGAAGGTTCTGTCTAAACATCCATGCGAGCTTGGAAGGAGATACTTTTGTGGCTTTGTCTAGGGGCTGGAACAGCTGAGCGTACTCCTTAACGGCCATTTTCCCTTGGCTGAGGGCCAAGAGCGCTGACCAGGCGGCATCCTGAGAGTCGTTTGGTGTGGCGGCTCTTTCCATAAGGTGGAGGCAGTCCTCCAGAGAGTCTGGAAGGGCTGTCTTTGTTTCCAACAGGTCGGTAAGCCAGATAGACAGGTTCTTCGGCAGGTCTGATATTACCTGGGCAATCTGGAGGGACGTGGCCGTTGTACCCCCAGAGGCCATTGTAAGGCGGGCCTGTAATCTAGCACGG
The DNA here is from genome assembly GCA_022478985.1 of Massospora cicadina. NCBI lineage: Eukaryota > Fungi > Entomophthoromycota > Entomophthoromycetes > Entomophthorales > Entomophthoraceae > Massospora > Massospora cicadina. The sequence goes on from JAKSZP010013192.1 coordinate 32,372, forward strand.
GAGAATGTTCCGTGCATCACACTCAACTCCTCCAGGGTCAATGCTTTTCTAAACTCAGATGTGGCATCAATGTGTTGAACATAAGCAACTGAATTCCCTCAGGATGGGAGGAGGCGAGTGGCTTCCCTCAGCAGGAACAGGATGGAAAAGATGACCATTAGGAGTGTGGTAGTATGCTTATATTAAGCAGGTAGGGCTCTCTCATATGGTCTCCCCATCCCATCCCATAAAAGGGAGATGTGATTGAATGAACTTCGTCTAATGTGACGGATGGGGTCTCTCCACATTTCCACAAAGCAGTTGGGCATGAGGGCCATGTGAGGGCTCACAAACATGAGAGGGCTGCAGTGGTTAAGTCCTTCATCCGTTGGCTTGGTGAGCGGTAAGGTATCCTTGGAACACGGTGAGGATGATGCTCACGCTAAGGAGGACAGTCTGTCCCCCAGAGAGAGCATACAGAGAGGCGATGGCTCTGTCAAAATCTGAGGATTGGTACATCTTCTTCGCTCAAAATCCCTGGTTCTTTGTCAAAATCTTAATAAATGATTTCAAAAATTCAAAATTTTATTTTAATTTTGAGGTTTTTATTTGTAAATATTAGAAGACGAAGTTGTCTTAAACACCTTCGCTTCGTTGTTTTTATATTATGGAATGAAAGATATGGGGAAATTGGACCCCGCAGAGTCTGCAGGCGGCGGGTTATTTGCAGGCCTATTTCAAGAATCTTAGCCTCTGATATTCCCATCTAGGCCCATTCTAGACTATCTGTTGGGTACCTGTGGTGTTACAGAAACTTTTCCACATTTATTTTTGTTTGTTGAGGACAAATCAGAGCTCATGTTGACCTTATTGCCGAAATTCCCATTTTTGGGATAATTTGGCCTGGCAGCCCCTGATTCGCTGGGCTGCCCTTCACCATGGCTATCAATCCTTTTGACAAGTGGTAGATTTGGATTTGCAGCTCCTGATTCGCTGATCTGCCCAATGCCATGATTCTTGTCATTTACTCTTTTGGTAATTATCTTGGCTGCTCCTGATTCGCTGGGATGCTCTTTGCCATTGCCAATCTCTCCATTTCAATCCTCAGAATTTGGTTTGCAGCCTCTGATTGGCCCAGTCACCATTTACATCGACCTTTGCCACCTTTGCTCTGAGGTTTCATTGATTTTATGGCATCTAATTTAACAGAATGCCATTTTTGAGGGTCATTCCCCTCAAGCCCTACGCTTTTATTTATATTGTTTATGGTACTACTAGCCACGATCCCCGCCTTAGGGGGGTTGGGGCTATGTGGCGGTCAGGCAACGCCTTGACCATCACATCCAGTTTCATATACTTATACCTGTATGATGGGCCATTCCACCATTCCGTTGGTATTGGGATGATATGGGATAGTAAGAGCTCCCAGATTCCTGATTAGCTCATCTTAACTTGGGACAATTTGTGAAGGGAATAAGTGGCATTGTACATGAGAATAACTTGAGGACAACCATGCTGGTGTCTTATTTCGCTCCATTATAATCTTTGCAGTGGATATTGTTTCAGGATCCCTGAGGAGCCGCGCCTCAACCCCTTAGTGAGATGATTGATGGCTACTACAATGTACTTGAATTCATGGACACTATATAGGAAAAGGTCCTAGTACGTCAATAGACACTGTGTGCCTGGAAAATTAGGCTTGACTAGCCAATAATTAGTCGTGGGCATAAATGCTGCTGTGCTTGACATTTGTGGCATTTCATTAAAACATCTAGAATTTCAAGTTGTAGAGATTCCCAATAATACCCTAATTAAATTAGTTTTAAGATCTTCAGGAGACCTCTTTGTCATATAGAACTGTGAGCTTGCATGATTATATCCAGGTGGGCTGAAGGTGGAGGGTAGAGCCTCCAGTCACTTCACAAAATTCAATAGTTGTTATCCCAAATCTCTGTGTCCTTAATGAGCCAGTCCAGTGTGCGGCAAATCACAGATTTTTTATCAGCATAGATTTTTTCTTTTTTCTCCTAAAATAGCTTATTCACAAAAGGAGTGTGGGCTGCAGTACAGGCAGTCACAAAAGCCCATTGGCATTCCTATGGGTATGCACTGAGAGATGAACTATCTCATAGTCTAAACCTGAAATTTTAAGGCCCATTGTGCTAGCCAACCCTCAAGTTCTTTAATGATACATAATAACCGCAAGTAAGCATGGTCAGTGATAATTTTGAGCTGAGTTCCAGGTATGTAGACTCATAATTGTTTACAGTATATATGACAGCTAAACATTCTTGCTCAATACCATGTATATATGTTCATGCTTGTCCAATGTACAGCTACAAAAAGTTACTGATTACTCCTCCCCATCATCCCCTATTTGGAGAAGTACCACTTTTATAGTCGTGAGTGACACAACATACTGCACTATAATTACTGTTTAAAGTTAGGGTATCTCAGAACAAGGGCTTCAGTCAAAGCTTTCCACAGCTGGCTGAAAAGAATTTTCTTTCTTGTGACCACTGCAAGGTAACTCTTCCTCGCAGTAAATTGTTCAGGGGCTCACGAGTTGTACAATCTGGGTATGAATTGGCGGTAATATCTGACTATTATCAAGAAAATATGGATAACTGGCTTACTTTCAGGCTCACTCATGTGATTGATGGCCTTGAGCTTATAAGGTTGTGGCTATATTCCTTATGCGTCAATGATGTGTCCCATATATATATTTGGGACTTATAAAACAGGACTTACTAGGCTAATTCTTAACTGAGTTCAGCCAACCTTTTAAAGATTTCTTCCAAATGCACTATATGTTGGGTAAATGTTTTCTTGAACACATTTATATCATCAAGGTAGACAAAATGCAACTCATCTTTAAGTCTCCCATGATAGTGTCTGTCACGGATGAGGCCATGAGTAGATCAGCAGATCATTACTTAACTAGTGGAATGAGTAAAGTTCACCTCCAACTGGTGGAGGTGCAGGCAACCAACATGCCGTGGATGATGATTGATGAGCCCCCTTTATAGATTTGGGTGGACCAAGAAATTTATCTCAACAACTGAGTGAAATCATGTAAGACAATTTTTGCCCTGATGATTCAGAGGATGTAATAAATGGAGACGATGACGTCATATAGGATCAGTATGAAAATTGACCCCCTTTTATACCTTTGGGGAGCTAAAATAACTTGCAATACACTGATGACAAGATGATGACTTTGCCAAAATTACCTCAATGGGAGCGATTGGGGCTAAAGATGAATATTTGCAAAACTGAAAACCAACAATTTTTAAGTATCACTCAAAACCATGATGTGAGGCACATTGTGGGAGCGCCATCACTCAAACCTGAATTTGACAAGCATACTACCAGATATGGCAATAAGTCAATATTTAGAGGGAGATAAAACTGCCCAAAACCCAGAAGTGGGGACAGATGAAAGTGCCACTGGACATAAAGGTTCAGGGGCAAACACTGAGAGAAGGAGCTTACAGATACAAGGATTGACTCAAAATGTACAAAGCCACAAAAGCAGCTGTTAGAAGACGTTTAACATAGAGATCCTGAAGTTTCCCGATATTGGCACCTATATTTCCAGTTTATCTCCCAATGTTTTATTCATGTTTTATCTTCATTGTCATTTGAAGTTTAAAATGCTTATCTTTTATATTATTAAAACTTTTCCACAAAGTCTCAGCTTTATCTTTTTTGTTTTTACTTAGAGTTTAAGTGAAATGATCGCCTGTAGTCAGTCTGTGATTAGCCAATAAGAAGAATTTAATAACCAGTCTGATATCTGCTCTTATTGAATAGGACACCATATATTGCAGATAACTTGGAACTAAGCGCCAAGAGAGAGGTTGGATTGGCTTCTGTTGAGCCATGAGGGCTAACATATAATTAGAATGTCAAAGAGTGTCAGCCAGAGATTCGCCATGGGCTTGAACAGCTTACCAAATATAATAAAGCTAAAATGGATAACATCAGAGAAGAATTTGCTCTATGAGGCTGATTGTGATTTAAGCGAAGGTTGTCTGGTGCCTAATCTTCACAAAGTAGGTCCCTTGAGCAGCAAGTCAGTCTCACATGTTAAGCAAGCAAAGGTCAGAGAGCTGACTGTGTTGCTCACTACAAGGGTGGCACTATCAGGCCATAATGAAAAATATGAGAATTCTCATAAGCATTTTGACGATGAAGTGGATATGGAAGTATATTGTGGATAGGCATCCTCTAAGCTCCTGGTGGTGGAGGAGAATATAATCTATTCAGGACTCCATACCCCTGAATTAGAAGTGCACGCTCTACACAACAACCTTGTTTGCCTAAGGAGACCACCAGAAGAGCATGAGTTGCCTCTCTTACCCATTGTTGGAAAACCATCACCTTTATAAAAAATTGCAACTAGACTTACGAATATAGAGGAGAGAAAGATATTCTTAAAAAAGGGAACAGTGAAACCATCTTCTCTTTTAATGATTATGGAGAATGCTTAGAACATAACGACAATATGCTATTTGTTATAACAAAACATAGATGAATTGAAGTACAAAAGTGTGCTGTACCTGAACCTACCTCTACTTGACTGATAAACAAATTAGAGGCACCTATACGATCCACTCAACGGAATATACAACTGATTTTGAATTTTTATACAACTGACCATGATGCACGCTGAACCTGTTAAGAAGAGCCAAACATTAAAAATAATCTTAAGGAAATCTATACACCTGGAGAGGGAACGATTGCTGGTTACCTCCAGATTTATGATAGCAGCATGGATGATGCTAGTGATTGCCAAAAGTCTAGTCACGTGCAATAGTGCATAAGCCGTAAGGTTCAGGAGATTCTTAGCATTAGCATATGATATGGACAATATTGGACTGAAGTGAAGTGCATCCTACTTTCTGAGTTTAGTAGTGTATAATAAGTCAAAACATGTGGCCAGAGTTCCACCTGATGGAAATGGGCAAGAATTATCCAGTAACAAACTATGACTATTACTACTATCTCAAGTCTCAACAATTGTGGACTACAGGAACTTCATTAACCTAATGTAAAAAACGTTCTTCTGAGCTCTTTGGAAAGGCATCCCACTTAGAGATGCATAAGCTTTTAGCTTTAAAGAGCGATACATCACTTAAGGCTCTTAAGGAAGCTTTAATCAATGTACAAAGATGTATAAAACTGAATAAAATGCCAATGGTACTCTTCTCCCATGATGAGTTAGCAAGGCCATCTATGTCACTAAGATAAGGGTTGTCAAAATCCTGGCGGTGGCTAAAGCTCACTAGTGCATTTTGCACAGGATTTGACAACTCATCAGATACAGGAGTATAACAATTCTCTTCTGCTATAGTAAAGACGGGGGATCCTATTACCACAGGAAGAAGAAAATGTGAGAATTTAGTATACTAGGAAAAACGGGGTTAAAATTTATATATGTTTTTATTAGTGATATTGGCAGGATAAAAAGAGACTCCTCTCAATATCTCAGTGTTTAATAATTAATTATGTCAATGCTCAAAGTTTGGATTAGACTATGCATGTTCAAATTAGGGAATATGGTATTATACCTCTTAGAGATCTTTAGGCCTACCTTGATTTAATGGAATGACCAATTGAAAATAATGGAGGGTAGGATAAATCCTGAGGGAAGGTTTTGATATATTTTACTAATCATTGGGCTGGAAATTATTTTTACCTTAATGGACCCCATCCAACCCTATAAAAGGGTCAGTATCCACGGCGTAGGTTGTACTAAATTAGAAGTGGGCCAAGGAGGAACCTCTGATGGACTCCCCTGATTTCGCCGCATATTTGGTGCAACTTAACTACCCAAACTCAAGCTATTTGCCTAAAAAGTATTCTTAAAAATGTTACACCAATTTGAGGGGTTCCACCGGAAATTGACCAGGTTCTTTTGGCCAATATTTATATTATATAGCTCCAAACCACTCTTACTAATACATTGGACTTGCAATTGTCCAACAAGGGCGACAAACCAAAGGGTATGAGTTCCATACCACCTAAGAGGTTGCCTTGTTGAGAGTTGGCTTTAGTAAATGCCATCAACCCGAGCAATCTAATGGTCTTTTCCATTACTTTCCGGGGAGAATAATAAAGCAAACCCTAAAAAGGATACCCTCAACACTGTAAACTGGGCTACTCCACACTGAGGGATAATATGATCATGAAGATAAAGATTTGCTAGTGCAGGATATCATGTACTAGGGGCACATAGCGCAGTGCCTGTTCCTGCTAGATTAAGTTTCCATGGCAATGATGGATCTAAATTTAGTGATACCTACCTGGTGCAAGAAAATCAGCCTACCCAGGTCATCAATTTAGTTGTGAAAGAAGAGCATATATGGCTACTTTAAAAACATATCATCAGATGGCGAAGATACTGTCAATCTACAAAGAGCACTGCTGCTTTTAGACATTTTAAAGAATCTGCTACTAATGTATTGACCACTGTAACCCTTTCAGAAAGATTTTAATGAAAGTGGAAGTGATTTTTTAGAAGGCGCGCGTTTTACAGTACTGAACACTAGGGCTACAGTTAAAATCAAATCTTCTAAGCTTATAAAGAATCTTAAGTTCATGCATGATATCAATTATAATCTGAAGTACCACACTGCTGGACCAGCCATTACCAGCTTTAGGATCTATACAGCATTATCTTTAAACTTTGGGCGCATTGTCCTAATGGAACCACTAGTGGTTTTAGAAAGTGACCACTATTATTTTAGTGATCAGGACGCAGTTTATCTTGGTCATTGGAGTGAAGATTGATTTCTCACCCAGAGCTTTGAGCACCATATGTTATCAACTTCTTCTATTATCTAAGAACAAGGTTGTCAAACGCTGAAATAACGGACATGATTGGTGGAAATGGATCAATCTATCTAGCCCATTCGCTACACCCTGACTGAGAAGGGTGTGAAGCAGCTACCAGCTATTATTAGAGAGGAAGAAGGACTTCCGTTTTGAGCTAGTGAGACTATAGAGATTGATCAGGAGAACAATGCTGGATGACTCTTTAAAGCTTTTAGAAGACCCCACCATATACCATTCTAAAACTATACAACTGCGACGGAATCTGAAAGCAAGTACTAGAGTACTACCAGGGTTCTATGACACAAAATACTCTGGAGAGCTGAGCATCATCTTGAAGAATATCACAAATCAACCTATCAGAGCGAAAGAAACAAATTGCCACACTCGAACAATTGGCCAGGTGCTAGAATTTATTTCTGTACATGCAGTAGGGGATTTTGATGATCACAGGTTTAAGGATTTGACCCCAAAACAGAAGAAGTAGCTCAATGAGCTGCTGGACAAGTTCAGCGACATATTTAGTACTGTATCATATGATTTCGGCTTATACAATAGTTAGGTCCACAAAATGGATATCAGTTCATCTATACCATTCAAACTATAAACCCTATCGCCGCTTAGAACCAGAGACGCAGTTATCAAGCAAGAGCTGAAACACCCACTGAAGCAGGGCTATCTGAACAAAAAGAGTCCCTTGGTATTTATTTTGTTGTTTGTATGCAAAAAGAATGGAATCCATAGAGTAGTCATGGACTACCGCCATTTGAATAGAATAACTAAGAAGGACTTGTACCTGATACCATGCATCAATGATGTTTTAAAACATGGGGTAATTGAAGGTAATTTTGGCGATGGATCTGACCAGTGACTACTGGCAGATGGAGCTCTCTCTAGAAGATAGGAGAAAAGCGCTCAGATAAGTAGCCAGTTGTTGTTTGAGATCACGAGGACGCTTCAGGGTCTATGCACCGCCATTGTTTCCTTCCACCATGTGATGGATTGATTTTTGGCGACCTCAAGCTATTGAGTATCTTGTATACCTTAACAACATTACTTTATTCGGCTGAAAATTTTTAAAAGCATCTGCAGCACCTACGAGAGTTCTTTACATGGCTGAGTGCGTCTAGTCTGAAGTTGAAATAAAGCAAGTGTAGCTTTCCCAGAAGAGAGATAGAGTTCCTTAAGAATGAGATCAACCACTAGCAGAATCAAGCCTCAGGACAGAAAAGTGAAAGCAATTGTGGCTATGAAGCCACCAAAGAGCATGAAGGATATCAAAGTGTTCCTCTGAATGGTGGGATACTACAGCAATTCATCCCCATCTCTCAGACTTGGCGTCACCCCTTAATTACCTGCTCATCAAGGAAACAAAGTTTGAGTGTGGACTGGAATAGGAGAAGGCCTTCGCGGAGTTGAAAGTAAGATTGGAAGAGGCGACAATCTTAGTCTATCCTGGCTTCAACAAAACGTTCTACATCTATACTAACGCAACTGTTGTAGGACTAGGTGTAATCCTGGCACAATTAGATGATAGGGTGGATAACCCAATTGAATACTTTTCAAAGGTTTAAAGCTTAGCAGAATGAATAGCATGGTCTCAAGCAAGTGTGCTTGGCAGTGTTAAATTGGTCAAACATTTTTGACCTTACTTATACAGTGTACATTTTAAGGTACTTACCAATCACACATTGCTCCTCTGTTTGTGAAAGATGAAGGATTCTAATAGACGCCTTACCCGCTGGGCCATACTCCTCCGAGGCTATTATCTGAAATCATATATTAAACTGGAGACAAACACCTGAACGCTAACGGCCTATCAAAGTCACTGGTTTTCCACTTGAAAGCACCAGAGAACGATGGACTTTATGAATTAAGTGGGCTATCAGAAGAGGCCTGGCACGGAGGAAACATTATAAGTTAAGTGTTTCATACAGAGATGTTCTAAAGACACCTGGCGTGTAAATGGAATTTATAAAAGAAGATTGAAAACAAGTGGTAAACCTATATTTTTGTCCTTGTGACTGCATTAAGTTGGTGATGGAAGCTCATAAGCATGTGGGCCATGGAAAAATTTAAAAAACGCTGGCATACCTGTAAGAAAGATTCTACTGGGTGTGCATATTAGATGAAGTGCACAAATCTTTGGAGTTTCTCATACCTTGTGTGAGTTTCCAAAGCTGGAAAAGTGATTTGAGTCTATGCCAATCCCACTTACCGCGCCCTTCAGCAATACATCAAGTGGTGGGACCTCTACCAACTGCCTCCAGAGGATCAAAGCTTAACCTATTAGTGATTGACCACTTCACCATGTGGGTTAAGTCATCTGTGATCCATATGTATACAACAAACTCCACTGCTCGCTTTCTTTACAATCAAGTCATCATAAAAAATGGTATCCCTCGAGCTTTAAATTCACATAATGGAAATAATTTCATCTCAGAAGTGGTGAGATATTTGATGTTATAGTGTGAGTGAGGAAGCAGTTCATTACATCCCTACACTTCATCATCAAAAGAAAGCATCATGTGAGTCAATGGAACCTTGGAAGGAAATTTTAAAGGAAAATGACCCTCGATTAAAAATTGAAATGAGAACAGTTGTTGCCCTCAACGTTGTTGGCTTACAAGTTAAGCCACCTCCAAGTGATTAAGATGTCCCCTTTCAAAGCCCTATATGGGAAGGAGGCAGCTTTACCACCCTCCTTGCACTGATCATTACAGCGGACTGGAAGAACCTGCCGTCTAGAAGCTATCAGCAGGAGTTAGCTGATGAACTTATCAAAGTTTAGTTTAAAAAATATTGAAGTGACTATCCCTCAAAGTCAACGGGAGAGTCAAAGATGAACTAGGCTACCGGAGTTCAGCCTAGGTGATAAGGTTTTATTTATGTTCTGAGAGGAACACAGCCAGAGAAGCTTTAAGCCATTTGGACTGGGCTGCTACTGTCTTAAAGAAGAGATGAGCTTAATACTCCATTTGGGACAATGGTACTAACATTTTTTTATTAAAATACCACCTGGCGCCTGAGGTTATTTCCCCAGTCTCCTTTTGGTAGAGGAAGTAAACAGATGAGCCGCAAGTTTATCAGAGGATAATTTCTCAACCAGTGGAATGGGCAGAGTTTGAACCCAAATTGGTACAGGCGCAGGCAATCAATTCACTATAGATGAAACTGTATAAGCCCCTTTTATAGAATTTGGGCGGACCAAGCAATTTTCCTTGACAACAAAGTGATGTCATTCAAATTAAAGTTTCGCCCTGACAATTCAGATCTAACTAATGAAGATGATGACGTTGCCCAAGATCATTTATGAAGAGTGACCCCCCTTTCTACCTTTGGGGGACAAAAAGTTTTCAATATGCTGATGCTGAGATGATGACTCAATTGAATTACCCCAACAGGAGCAATTGAGGCACAAAGATGAATATTACAAAATCTGAAAATCAATTAATTTCAGAGTCACTCTATAAAACAATATGAGGCACATTATAGGAGTGCCATTGCTTGAACCTGAAGTCAACAAGCATATTACCAGAATTAGTAATAAATCAATATCTGAAGGAGATAAAACTGCTAAACCCAGGGCGGGAACATATAAAAGGGCCCCTGGACATCCAGGCTCAGGTGTAATCACTGCAAGAAGGAGCTTGTAAATACAATAATTGTTCAAACGGATGAAGCCACAAAAGCAGAAGTTAGACGCCATCTAACTAGGAGATCCTGAAATTACCATATTGACATCCATATCTCCCAGTTTATTTTACAATATTTGCCCATTTTTTAGCTTGATTTTCCCTTGAAGTATAAAATGCTTTGCTTTCTACATCAATAAAAACCTTTTCACAAAATCATTTTATATCCTTTTTATTATCATTTATAGTTGCACAAGTGTTTTAATAGCCTGTAGCCAGTCTGGGATTAGCCAAAGCAGAATAATATAACCAGTCTGAGATCAACTCTGATTTAATAGGCCACTCTATATTGCGGATACCTTGATGCCAAGCTGCAAAAGAGAGAGGTTGGTTTAACCTCCATTGAGTCCCATGGCCAGCGTATAATGAACATATCAAAGCGTGACAACCAGAGATTTTCCATGGGCGCAGAAGTTTACCAAAAAAATTAATGCTACAAAGGGTAGCATAAGAGAAGATTTTGCTCTATTAGGATAAATGTGATTTAAGCAAAGGTTGTCTTGTAACTAATTTGCGCTGAGTAAACCCTCTGATCAGAGAGTTGTCCTCACATGTTGGTGAGCTGAGGTCAGAGAGTTTATTGTGTCCATTGACCACTTAAAAGTGGCTGGAGCGTTGCACAATCCTTGAATTATTTTAAGTTGGTTGGAACAACTCTTAAGAGGTAATTGCACATTATTCTTTGTATTCAGGAGGTAGGTCGATCTGTCAGTGTCCTTTGATGAAGTCTAAAGTGGTAAAAAAATATTTCCACCTAACTGATCTAAAGCATCATCTATTCCAGGTAAAGTATAAGAATCCCTTTTGAGTATACTATTTAGATTCAGTAATTGATGAAAACTCTATTATTGTCATCTTTTTTCTTAACTATAAGCACCAAACTGGCCCATGGACTGCACAATAGCTCGATCATCCCTTAAAACAGGAGCTTATCTAATTACTTTTTCACCTCCTTATTGGCAGTATTACTTCTTTGTATCATTAACAAATGAATAAGCATCGCATTCACAATGTCAACGTGGTGCTGGATCACTAATGCTCATCTGAGGTCATAGTCATCCTCTACAGATACTTGGGTGTACTTTTGTATAATGGCCATCACTTGGTCTTTCTGACCCTCAGTTAGTCCACTGATCTGCTCATTGGTAATGACTGCATAATTTAGCAGAACCGGCTCAGTTAAGCCTTTTGGGTTTCCGTTTTTGTGGATCAATTGGTGCTGTGCCAAAGAAGCTTAACAGTCAATACTTGAAGCTGTCTAAGACTCACAACATATTATCTAATTTTGAGGGTGCCCGGTCATGCTTTGGTCACATCACTTAGAGTATCTGTTCTACTTTAGTACGGAAAAATGGACTTATTGGAGTCAAGTACCAAAATAATTATACTAATAATGGAATAAGTTTATTGTAGTATAGAATTTGTGTTTTTATATGATATATTTAACAATATAAACCCATAAGAAAAGATTAATAAAACCAATAAAAGTGAAATTCAGATGGGAAGAACTTGGTCAGATGATGCATACAGAATTTACAGTGCCTTTGTAGCATATTTTTTTAGGGCAAAATGGTATGTTGAATTGGCTCAGATGAGACTTGTATCAGTTAGGTCAAAGGTTAAACAGATTTTTGATTTTTACCCTTTATCAGTTTTGTCTTAATTACTACCTTATGTGCCACCTAGTGTAATGGTCACCTGACATTTTGGTGATCCTTCTTTTTGAATAACTGGAATTAATCTTTGGGTATCTTAGCTTAAATTAGTTTGATGTAAATTTCTAATATATATTTTAGACTCCAAAATTATCAGTTTTTCAATATGATTAATCAATGAGACTTTAACCCCCTTCTTGGGTCTAGGTGTTGATTCTCTCATAGGAGTTTTATGATTGATATTCTTCCCATCATGTCTGATATTATGATATCTGACATCGCCCATTTAGAATTATTGGCAGGAGGAGTGCTGACGCAAGAATTGGCTTTGTACGCAGTTTATAGCTAATCCATTTTTAAGACTTAATTGAGTATCTGTTCCCACATTTGTAGGTTATACCACATGGCCCACCCCAGATAAAATCTAATTTCTCTCCTCAGGGCGCTTTATGATTGTGATTTTACAATACTAAATCTAAAATTTTTAAGAGCTCATAAAGGTTGGCAAGTTGCATTTTTTGCTTAAATTTCTCTGGTAATGACTTGTCTCGATTTGTCATTGCCATTGATTGGACTTGTGTAATCTTTTGGTCTATTCTTCTTAGCACCTTTTCAGGCTCTTTAGTGTTAACACTAATAACTTTGTATGCTAATAGAGCCAGTATTTCAAGTTCTCTTCCATATATGGTCTTAAAGGGTGCCATTTTTGATGATTTGATGGAAACTTATCCTGTAGGCCATCAGCGCACTAGGGGAATACTGGTCTCAGTTTAATGGATTGGTAGTGGTCATCTTAAATAATATAAAAACTAAAGTCCCATTTTCTCTTTCTACATTTCCTTATTTGATGGGTTGTAGGTTGCTGAAGATGTTATTAGGATCCCATGCAATCTAATAAAATTCTCATAACCTTCTAAATAATTTTCTTCCTATTAACACATAGAGAAACCTGAAGGCAACTGTGCCTTACAGGAGTATTTTGGTATAAAAAATTAGTAGTAGCCTTAGCAGTCTGCGCAGAGATGGCAATTGCTTTATCCAACTTTGGGAAATAATTGTTCCCTACACAGATGTATCAGAATCTTCCTTTAAATTCAGGTAATGGACCTATTACAACAAGACTGTTGTTATAAAATGCTATTGAGGGGTCTTTGGCTTATACTTGTACCTGGCCTTATGTGGTATTTGTTTTTTAAAAGTTATATAAGCGTCTAAGACTTACACTACAAAGTCCAGTTATCCTTCTCAATAGTAGTGATCCATTATCTATTCATAAGTTTTTCTGGATACTCCATGTCCTAAGGTATTTTGGGTTTCCATTATTGCTGGTACCCATTCCAAAGGTCACAAGTAGGGTAGCTAGTCAATTAAAAAGAAGTTATAATAATCCATAAGAAACTTTGGTGTTTTTGATCGTGTCATTTCACCATCTTCCAAACTGGCTCACCTTTGTCCTCCAAAGAGTCTGACTTTAAGAATAGGTCATGTACCCGTTCAGCTTTGCTATTCTCTAATTTGCAATAGCGCCATTATGGTCAGTCCATCTACGTTTAATGTTTTGTTCCAGCGTAATAAATAATGTTCATTATAGTGCTGAAGTTTGGGAGCCCAACGGGGGTAATCTTCTTGTTATACCTTTCATCTTTTGATGCATTTTTAAAGGAGCATGGTCTATAACAACTGTAAAGTTCATAATGTAAATGAAGGGATAGAAATGCTTCACTGCCAGGAGAACTGCTAAGCACATTTTCTCCATGACACTGTAATTTCTCTCTGCCTTTGAAAACATCTTGCTGTAATATGATACTGGTTGGTCAGAGCCTTCTTCATCCAGTTTCAAGAGTTTAGCTCATATGGCTAAGTCAAAGACGTCTGTACATAGGATGAATTGCTTGTTGTAGTCCATATGTCATAAAATAAACTTCTCTCTAAAAAATCCTTTAAGATCTCAAATTCAGTTCTTTGCTCTACTCCCTACACAAATGGGGTTTTTGGAATACAAACAAAATAAGAGGTTTAGTGATTTTATTGAAACTAGTGATGAATTGATGGTGATATACCATTATTCATAAAAATATATTTATTTCTTGTAGGAGCTCTTCAGCTCATTCATCTAAGAGATTGCTTCAACCTTATTGTGAAAGGGTTAAATTCTTCTCGCAATATTTCATATTTAAATTTTTCCTATTGTTAGAAGGTAATCTTCACAGGCTTTAGTTTGATATGGTTTCCTCTACTCTTTGAGAAGATGGCTTGAGGTGGTCCAGATGATCAGTAAAGGTTTCAGAGAACACTATTATGTAATATAGATATAATATCAGATAGCTTAAATTAAGATCTTGCATGATGTGATTCACGCCTGTTGAAACAAGGTGAAAGCTTTTCATAAACCATGAGAGAGACAGGTAGGTTGTAATAATTCTTCTGAGCATATCTACGCACATTTTTTCTTGGTCCACTGGTGACAAATCTATCTGCTAATAGCCACTAGCAAGGTCCATTGCAAAGAAGTAATTTGAGCTAGAGAGTTAAGTCAGAGAATCATACATTTGTTGGATTAGATAGTTGTCTTTCTTGATAGGTAATTTAGCTTCCTGTAACTCATTACTATTATTTGAACACTGCCAGGATGTGAGATAATGAAATAGCCGAGATCACTACCCCCAAATTGAGCCTCAATAAGCCGACTCTTGATCCATCACAAATGAAACCCATCCCTGAAAATACTAATGATAGATTCATTTAGGAAGCATCACGCACACGAGAATTGATAAAGATGCCTTCAGGAATTTCATATCCGCTTCCTGAACTTCAAGAATCTGTCCCCCACCATTGCGGTCATTAGGGCAATGCAAAACAATGAGGGCACTAACCAGGCAGTAGATTGGAAGACTGTTAAAGATCCTGATCATATAGGGCCATGGAGGTTCCCTAGGCACCATATCCCCACATATCCTATACTTATTGCAAATTCTAACTCACTAAAGTAGTCTTTTTCGCCCCATATACATTCATTTTTTAAACTCTCCATTAGTTTACAGCTTTGAGTCCATTTTTAAACTTTAGCTACAGTCAAGAGCTGTCATGCTGAGATATATGGTGCTCACTATGGGGGACTTCAAGCTGTCCAAATAAAGACATATATCACGAAAAAATGGAGAATAATAGCAATCAAGGAAAACAACCTGGTGACTAGTCAAGCAGCGTACCTCAATGGATTAACTCTTCTCAATATATAAAGTACAACCACGCAGCCTAAAAACTTAGAGTTTCGGGCCACTTTTCAGTTTATCCTACCATCCATAAGTAATGAATAGTATCAACTTCAATATGAGAACCTCATCAAGATCATTCAACAATTATTAAATGGCATTTACTCCATAAGAGGCTTCTCCAGTCACAACCCCTCTTCATCAGGGCCCTCTACAATGCAAGATTTGTATGCCTCAGCCCTACTACCAGTGGGAAAATTGACCTTGGGTAGCAAACTCTGCCTCTAAAGCTTCGTACACCTAGCCATATATCACCTCCAGCAAATAGTTAGGTTGCATCACCACAAAGTCTCTTGACAACTAGGGCTTACTTAAGCCCTACAAGAAAATATTGTTTTTTATAACGCTTACTCCTCCTTTGTTCATAACAATCGGGAAGCTATTGTAACTAACCGTTGTTAATCAACGAGGCTCATAACCAACTCACGGTGGTGGATAGCAGGATTTTTTATACCTTGAGGAACAGCTTCATCAGAATGTACAACTCCTCAAGAATGCCAGGATTCAACGACTCACCGAAATTCAGGATCTTGTGCAGACCCTCCAGCAGCACTACCAGGAGTTAGCTTTGCATGAGGTTGCCTCCAGGAGTGAAGGGCATAAGGTCCCAGTGGAACTCAAGGACCTTCTGGTCCCATGGTGCCTATTCCTCGTGACTTAGACGATTTCTGGAAAAAAGGGCGTTTTGACAGCCTTCACTGCATTATGGGATCAAATATGCAGTGTGGCTCAGGGGTGCAGTCTTCAAGTGTACAAAGTTCCACTCTACCCTATGGTCTTAAGGCCTTGTCAGATGAGATGGATAATTTCAGTGTATTCAATAAGCTTACTGAAGATCTCATACCCATCTTGATAAAACCTGTTGAGGGTCAGCACATGCTTTAAAAACTTTGAGAGCCAACTGCTCATCCAAAGCGCCAATATTCAAGCATTAAAGGAGCAGGTTGCTCATAAAATCTCCATCACTTTTCTAAACCAAAACTGAGATGATATTCAATAGGGCCTTGAGGTTTTGAGATGATGACTGGATCAACAGGACCCTCACAACTATAAAAAAACTGAGATTTCTGAGCCTGCCCAGTTCCTGGTGTCAATACACTTTCTACTCCTATCACGGTTAACTTTAAGCCTAGATACAAGGAGACGTTTAACCCCACCCAGGAAAGCATTGTCGCCTTCATATATGCTTTTGAGAGTTTTATGGAGGAGGTAACCGGCTAACAGAAGGTGAAGCATATCCACTACAGTCTGAATAGCACTGCCAGGAAGTTATTACTCTCCATATAAAGGAATGCCATACCTAAGAATAGATCTGTTACACTATAATCCAAGAATTTGGAAGAACCAAATCCTGGCCAATCAGAAGTAGGCGCTCATGGGCATTTGTCTGAACAAAGGAGAAAGCCCAGTGGAGTTCGTCAGCTGATTCCATTTTCAATAACAGCCCTAAGTAACCACTAATCTCATTACCTTGGACGCTGCTATAACTGTGGTCATATCAACATTAGGATCTTATTATGAGGTCCAATGCGTATGATTGGGCGAAAAATGGTTATAATTGCATATGGGAAATTAAGGAAGCTCTTAATAAAATACCTGCATCTACATTGCACCCCAATTTTACTTCACCCATTTTCTCCAGCTGTCCTCAGGTCCTTGTTATCAGAAATCAGAAGAATCCCATATCTCGACGATTCTAATGCAATGGGTACCATAACAGCGCCAAATCATGTTGGAAAAGGTTTCACAAAAAGGCGGGAAAAGGGCCTTTAGCATAGATGACGAGGCACTTTATGCTGATATCTCTGTACCACCTCCATAACAATCAGTAAACTCTAATGAGTCAAGGTTTTACCAGTAAATGATTTGGTACCTGTTGCTAATAAAGAACCCAAAAGTAATTATCCTTCTTCTGATGTATCTCCTGCTCCTCACGCTGCCTCCGCAGTTTGAGAGTTTAGTTACATGCGTCACAGTTCAAGTCCATAAAATTCCTGTACACATTATTGTTGACAGTGTATCTCCCATGCACGTCATTTCATCTAAATTAATGAAGCGCATCATAATTTATCAAGGCTTGCCATATTACATGGAATATTGCTTGACTGGGCCGCAATGAACTCAGTTCATTAAGGCCTATTCCTCTATGTTCATTCACTTCGGAATGCTTTCAGTGAATACCCCTGCCATTAATTAAATAACTTAACTATGAACTACTCCTAGGGAATACAGTTTCTCCATGACTACGCTGCCGTAGTGCATTTTGAGGAGGGAATCTTATCCCTGCTGAGACATCTGGTCCCACTAGGGTTAAAAACCTCTTGCAATGACAAGTTGGAGGTCAAAACTCAGGCTTGCCTACTGGAGGTTTAGGCCAGATAGACCAGATAGAGTACCATGTAAGGGGTTCTTGTATGAAGATATCCCTTCCTGTGGTAAAGGGCCAAGAAGACATGACACTTTATTTTCCTGACAAGCACTATACCTCCAAAGTCCCAGGTTATCATTCACACCAAGGTCCATATCAATATTCCCTCTGGACAACTGATTGAGATCTGAGGCCTGGATAACCCATTCATTAAGGAGCTTCTGACCTGCCCAGAATCTTAGATCCTGCATATGCTGGATCCATATTATTGTTATTGAATAACCTCACTGACAAACTTAGGATAGCTAGGCCATATTTTCAGATGCTTATGTTTGCTTCCTTTCTGTAAAGACCATCAACGATTTCCATAGCTTTGGAAGTATATGGGATATTGGGTTAGAGTAATCCTCATCAGTAGCTTTACTGGACATCTCAGCTAGGAAGGAGCCTATCAGTGAGCAACAGTTTCAGACTAAGCAAATGTTAAAGGAATACTCAACATTTTCTCAATTTCTACCTACGATTATTGGGAATGTGAATGGCGTTTTGCATCACGTGGAGACTAAGGACGCTCCCCCCATTTGATCACAACCCTACCAAAAAGTAAAGTTGAAAAGGCCCAGGTGGCTTTTAAGGTCAAGAAACTACTTAAAGCTGAGCCTACTGAAGCCTTTTCATAGTCCTTGAGCCTCCCTCCTTCTTTTTTGGAAGAAGGATGGCTGCCATTGCGTAAAGATGGACTATCGCTGGCTCAACTCAATTAAAAATAAGGACAGTTACCCCTTGCCTCTGATTGACAATTCTCTCTGCTGCTTGCAGTATTTCAATACTTTTTTGCTATAGGTCTCAAAAGCGGATATTGGAAAGTAAAGCTCACCCATGATTGATCAAAAATTTGCGTTCATAGCCAACAAAGATTTATTTGAGCCAACGAGGATGCCTCAGGGAATTTGCAATGCCCCATCACCTTTTTGAAGTGACACGGTAGGCTTTTTTTGATTAAAACTATCCTATGTCAGAATTGTACCTTGATGATATCACTGTCATCTCATAAACCTTTAATGTTCATGTGGAAAACCTCCAGGAAGTCTTTAACAATCTTAGAATGGCATTGATAAAGCGTAAGACTTTAGAGTGCTCATTTACTAATATGAAATGGAGTTCCTTGTACATAAGTCTCAAAAGATGGTATTCAGCCCATCAGGGATAAAGTTAATGACATTAAGAAATTGTTGCGCCCTCAGACTATTAAGAATATTAAAATATTCCCTGGTATGATGGGCCATTATCGTAAGTTCATTCCTCAAGCTGACTTAGCTGAGCCCCTGGTCTACCTCTTAAATAAAAAAGTGCCTCTCAAGCGGCGGCCTTAAAGGTTAAAAAAGGCTTTTACGTGTTGTAACTCACTCTTTGTACTAAACCTAGGTTATTTCATCCATGATTTGATATATACTTTTTAATATTCACAGATGCTAGTGATGTTGCTGTGGGGCCATCCTAGCTCAGCATGATGAGAATCAGGTCGATCATCCGGTAGTTTACTTCAGCAAGGCCCTGAATAATGCCAAGCAGAAAATATTGTGATATTGAGCGCAAGTTCCTGGTTTTTTTGTTGTCAATCAAGCATTTCTGCCCCTACCTCTATGAGAACCACTTAACCATGATCATGGACCATCCTCGCGCTAATGGCTTCAACAGATGAAAGCCCAGATGGCCGGTTAGCCAGTCAGGCACTAAAGCTGCAGAACTACAATTTTACTATAGTTCAATATACAGGAGCAATTTTTAAATGCGGGTAGTATATATTTAGGATTCTGATACTTGCAGCCCTGACCCCAAGGAAGACTTACTGTATAATCTAATTGGCTGGCATAATAGATTGAAGTTGGAGAATCCTGAGATTAAAGCCGATCTCAGAAAAATGATCCAAGACACTTTAATTAAGAAAGAATGCTATATAATAAAATCATTAAGAAATGGCTATCATATACACACACCCCTTTTCCTAAACCATTGTTACCTAGAGGGGCATATGAGCGTGGGACATGAGGCAATATTAAAAACCCACTAATTACTAAAGAGACGATGGTTTTGGAATCAGATGTTTGAGACCATTCAGAATGTTTTAGAGGCTTATTTACTTGTCAATTACAAGGTCAATCAAGCCCCTACCATCAGCACTTTGTCAAGACTCAGTCAGCTCCCTTTAAAGTCGTTAGAAATAATTTAGTGTGCCCTCTTCTCACTGGGTTGCATGACCATAAGTATATACTATTAGACATGGAACATTTGACTAAATGGTCGAGGCGATTTCTGACCCCAAAGCCACTGCAAAAGACATGGCCCTTTTTCTTATTCAATCCTATTTTCAACCATAATGGATGCCCACAAAATTTATTTTCAGACAACGGGCTAAATTGACCTTTCTTTTATTTCAAGAACTAACATCGGTTTTTAGAACTACCCAGAGTTTCACTGCCCCATGCAACCCTTCAAAAAATGGTGCAGTAGAACGTGTTGATTAAACTCTTGTCTTAATCCTGTGAAAGATAGCTGTCCTTGACCCTACCCAAAGGAACCATTAACTACTTAGCTCCTTGCTGCAGACCAAATAACTACTATTTACTCACTGAGATGTCACCCTATGAATCTCAAGTTTGGCGTACTCCCCCAATTACCAAATAGCGTTCAGCACCTGCTCAATACCTCCATGCCTGAGAACTCTGATTCAACCATGGGGCCTTCGCCAATGAATTTTCTGGCTTCAAGCCCTAGCCACGCAAGGCATTCTCACCACCACAGAAAGAGAGACATCACGATTTTAATGTCAGCTGAACCTCTTTACCTAGTTTCAATTATTTGGCCTCATTCTCTTTTATTACCATTGACCCAGAGGTCAACAGAACAATCATAATGTCCTTTGGTCTGGAATTTATAAGGTCATTAATAAGGTGAACTAAGAGTACTTCATATCCACATTTTCACGATTCCAATATAACTGGACAATAAGGCCAGGGTCGTTATGGTGGAATGGATGAAATCCACCGAGTTTAATATGAGTTATAGAGATTTGAGCACCTTGAAATGAGGCGATACTAGGTTTTTGGGAAATCGCCTTGAATTAGGCAATTGTGAAGTTAACAAATGAAGAATTGACTAAACCAATGAGATATGGCGAATTAAATTATTAAGCTATGAAGAGGTAGCATCCAAAGTTGCTACAATATAGGTGAGACGAGATGATTAAGAAAAAGAGGTTGTTTGTATTTGTAAAGTCAGCGGAACAGCAATAATCCGCTGTATTAAATATATTAAATAAAGAAGTGTTGTGGAAGCAAGGACTCCATATTCATTTTTAAGTTTATTATGTTATTTCCAGGGCGACAATCGTCACATTGTTGGTCCTAATTGCTCAGTGGGTTGAACCCTGTGAAAAAACCCTTTGGCGTATCTCTTGAATACCGCCAATTTTATAACAGTGGTGCTCACTATAGGGGTTCCATTGATAAAATATAAAATGATGAAAACTCAGTTGCTAGCTATGTTGCACCAATGTTGTTTTGATAGATATTCTACTCAACACTCTGGGTCAGTTGCCTATGCTGAGCTGAAAATAGATTTGGACACTGTGTTTAAAAAAACAAGATGAGCTGCTCCAGGACTTTTGCTGCAATAAGCTGCCTCCATTTGATCATGTAAAAAATATTCATGGGTTCTATAAGCGATTTGAAATTGCGACTGAACGAGTCTCTGATTAACAGAGAGCAAAACTGTTGATTTCTTCCTTGGATGTCAGAAGTGCTGATCAAGTCATCTATTACCTTTCTGTCAGTTCCATTACATACCAAGAAGTCAAAGAGATGGTGCTGTGGCTGTTCAGCAGAACTGCAAAGATGTAACAGCGGAAGGCCAAATTTTTGACCATCAGGTTTCAGCGGAATGAGACCCTCACCGTGTTTGCTGAACAATTTTTAGTGGAAGCTCACATGCTAATTGGGGCTGGAATTTTATCTGAATCTGACGTGTGTATTGCGATGACTTCTGCTGTGAAGCCATACCACGACTTACATAACGTCATAACCCCACTGTTGGATGAAGATGTACCTTTGCTTAAAATTGTTCAGTTTTTGCACTGTATATCAGACAACTTCCCTCCACCTAATATCTAATGGAATCCTTCTGCTATAATAGCAGAATCATCTTACTTGGGGGACTTTGATAGTCCAGTTCACACCACCAAGTTACCCTCAGCAGTTAAAAATCCACCCCATACCTGCTTATCATCCTTGGCCCAACTATCGCCCTAAACCTGTTTATTCTGCCCACTTCCAACCAACTCTTGACATGGTTTGTTTCATATTTAATCAGGAATGTGGGCCCATGGGGTCAGCTGTTTCAAATGAAGTCAACAAGGCAACTGGCACGATGGTGCCTTAATTAACTGTCTCTTGTATACAGCCATAACAGTGCGTCCAGGAGAAAGTCAGAGTGGAATAGAGAAGGGACTCTCTATCTCCACTATACCAGACGTCCCATCTGAAACCAAATTAGAATATTCAGCGGAATTTACCTTGAACAATGAGTCAGTTTTATATCAGTGGCTGGTTGGGGGGGTGAATGTTTTAACACAAGTGCAGTCTGCGGCTATGGCAGAAAAGTGGTCCCAGATGCAGGTTGAGCTGTATGATTGCCAAGTGTGTAACCAAGTAACCCCTAAAAAGTTAAACCCCTCCTCAGATGCAACCTTTTTGCAAGCAGTAAGCGCCGCTCTTCTAGTCAAAACTATTATAAAACAATATCCCTTAATTGGTAAGGGGATTGCATGTTTCCTTGGAAACAGGGATTCCTAGATGTCCATGTTAAAAACAGTCGTGATGCGTCTTAAAACTGAATGTACATACTGCAACCAGGTTGTAGCTAAAACCTGAGTCCATGACATCATAGATACTGGTGCCCCCATCAATATAGTCTCCACAAACTTGGTGGCCAATTTAACATTAAAAACCGGACGTGGCCACTGGGTGATATATGGAACAGCTGGAGCGGATACCACGATCTCTGAGGGAGCCTACAGTGTGCTTCCGTGGCAGTTTGGTTCTATTGTCATGATAGCCCCAGCTATAGTGTTACCAAATAGAAATTATGATCTGTTAATTGGAACCGCCTTATTGCGACACTATGGGGCTGTAATTGATATGATAGACAAGACTTTTGAAATATTGGGTCAGCGAATCCCAATACACTTCACCTCTTGCGGAGTGCCAAATGATCCAGTGCAAATGGAGAATATCAATCTAGATTTTAGCGACGGAGTAATCCTAGTGTGCTACCATTGTTTAAAAGGCAAAAATTGGGCCCTTCCTCAACATATTTATGGATATCAAGGGCTGCCGCTCAGAGCTGCTGGACCTATATCTATTCCATCCGGTCATCAAGTTATAGTAGAACTGACTTAGTGATAGAAGTTCCAAATGGACTCTATGAAAAGGTTATTGGGCCATACAGAAATTGCATTTTGAGCCCCACGTGGCCCCAGGCATTATGTTACCAGGGCAGGGGGAGATCAAAGTTTTACTTGCAAATCTATAAATGGCACCACTGAAAATCCGCCGCCACCAAATGGTGGCACATTTGCACTATATCCTCATTGAGGATGTTCTTTTGGTTCATGAATTTCAGTCGCTGGATGAATTTGGTCTGCCTTTCAAACCACAGCTCAATGTAATGGCAGTTGTATTGCTTGACAAATTAATAGGGCTGTCAGAAACACAGAAGGATATGGAAATGGCCTTATTTCAAAAAATTAAAGAGATTTTCGCTGTCAATGCCCACAATTTAGGATGCGCACAGGGTGTGTTTCATAGGGTGGACACTGGAGATCAACCTCCCATCAGGTCAAGGCCGATCCACTGATTAATAGTGGCGGAAGAAGTATTAACTGAGGAAATTGACAAGCTATTAGTTCAAGGGATGCTTGAACCATCCAAGGGTCCATGGGCTTCGCCCATTCTGATTGTAAAAAGAAGGACAGCACTAACCGCGTAGTGATAGACTACCAAAAGCTCAACAGCATCATCAAAAAGGACTCATATCCCTTACTGCGGATTGATGATGCTTTGGATTACCTAGGAGGAGCTCAGTTCTTCTCACTATGGACCTGATATCAGGCTACTGGCAAATCGAGTTGCCACTGGTGGAGCAGGAAAAGTGCGCTGTAATCACATTTAAAGATATTTTCCAACCAACCCGGATGCCACAAGGGCTGTGTAATGCCCTTGCTACATTTCAATGGGCGATGGATACTATTCTTGGGGACCTAAAACTGTCATGTGTCCTTGCATACCTTGATGACACGAATGTTTTCTCCTTAACCTTCTCTGAACACCTCAACCATTTAGAAGCTGTATTCTGCCAGCTGCTGAGGCCAAAATCAAGATCAAACCCCAGAAATGTCACTTCTTTAAGGACCAGCTGGAGTACCTGGGGTTCGTGGTTGATGCCACAGGGATGAGACCTCAACCAGCCAAGGTGGGAGCTATAAATAAAATGACTCCACCCAATAAAAAGTGGGATATACAGGTCTTTTTGGGAATAGTCAGATACTACTGGCGCTTCATCCCTAGCTTCAGCTGTATTGGGGGCCCACTCTTTGAGTTATTAAGAAATGAACGCTACGTTTGAATGGACTTACCGTCAGCAATACGCTTTTGATATGCTTTGAACGGCGTTAGCCAGTGCACCAGTGTTATGATATCCCAATTTCAAAAAAGAGTTTATTGTTCAGATGGATGCATCCCTTTACGCTGTAGGGGCAGTCCTATCTCTAAGAAAAGGAAGGAGAAGAGCACCCCGTAGCTTATTGCAGTCAAAGCATGAACAGCCATGAACGCAATTATACCATGACCAAAAGGAGTGATTAGCAGTGATCTACGCTTATAAACAATTTTGGGTGTATTTGCATGGGGTGAAATTCAAAGTTGTAATGTACCATGCCTCACTACGCTGGTTACAAAATCATTAAGAACTGGAAGGGCGCCTGGTCCAATGGGCTCTTAAATTGCAGGCATACAATTTTAAAATTCTTCATCGACCTGGAGCAAAACACCAGAATGCCAATTGTTTATTGAGATTACCCACAATTGCAGTTACAGCGATTTTAGTAATATCATGTTTAAAAAAAGATGCTTAGTGGCAAACATGATGATGAATCACCCCCAGTCATCAAGGTATTGAATGGAATAAGGGCCAATACGTTCCAGAAAAATGGGTAATTGTATGAGCGGATAGGGGATACTACCATGAATATCCCAAGACCTTCTGCCAATCCAACTATTATTATGAGCGCACACCAAGCGGTTGTACATGGTGGAATATGTAAGACCATGAAAATATTGTGGCCTTGGTATTACTGGGAAAGCATGAACTTCGATGTACTTGACACTATCTCCTCCTGCCACCAAGCCTAGTGAAAAGCTGTTCCGCCAGAAGACTTCATACCAGTTAGTAGAGCCGCACTTCGCCTGGCACACTGTTTTGATTGATGTTGTGGGTCCCTTGCCAATAGGGGCAAACCGGTCCAGATACATCCTGGTAGCAATTGACCACTTGAATAGGTGGGATGAGGTGTGACCAATACGCAATTTGGGGACACTAACGGTGGCCAAGTTTGTTAGTAGTGTATAGTTACATGACACAGTTGTCCCCAATTCATCCTTACTGACAATGGAATGAACTTCACTTCACACATCCTACGAAGCTTAACAAGCTAATGGCCATCCAAGGGGCTTTGACAACCCCATACCACCCCAAATCTAATGGATTGGTGGAGCGGGTCAATGGGTTTTTTTAGTGAACATACTCCATAAATTAGTAGCAGATCAACCCTCAGATTGGAGCTCCCTTTTTTCCACCATTGTCTTTGCTTATAATATTAGTTATTATTCAGTCACGGGTAAGAATCCCTTTCAATTATTACTATACGGCTGACACCCTGCCCTTCCAGTTCTGCTATACTCCTGTGTAGAAGATACTAGCGGAATGGATCCCCAACGTTATTTGATGACTCTAGCTGACACCTTAAACAAATTGCAAACCAAAGCATACTCGTTCAGTTTAGCCAAGAAGATTAAGACTCAAGCTGCTGATCAGGCACAGCGTAGCAGGTTAGCCAAGTTCAAGGATGGGGACATGGTCCTATTCCATGATCAACATGGTTTTGGGTGGAAACACAAGTTGGCCAGTATCTGGATTGGGCCGTTCAAAGTTATTGAGAAGACTGGGGGACGCATATACTATCAAGGACCCTGCTAGCAGTTTGACCATCTCCATATTCATGCAAAGTTCCTCCAGGCATATATAGCAATAGGATCCTTATTTTCCAGTTAAGGAGGGGTTAATGTTGCGATTCTGATATTACTGGACAATAAGCCCTAAGTCGTTATAGTGGAATGGATGGAATCCGCAGAGTTTGATATGAGTTATATAAATTTGAGCGCCTTGTTATGAGGCAATACTGTGTTTTTTGGGAAATTTCCTCAAATTAGGAAATTTTGAAATTAACAAATGAAGAATTGAATGAACTAATGAGATATTTCGAATTAAATTACTAAGCCATGAAGAGGTAGCATCCAAAGTTGCTACAATATAGGTGAGACAAGATGATTAAGAAAAAGAGGTTGTTTGTAGTTGAAAGTCAACGGAACAACAATAATCCGCTGTATAAGATATATTAAATAAAAAAGAGTTGTGGAAGCAAGTGCTCAATAATTATTTTAAGT
Organism: Massospora cicadina; assembly: GCA_022478985.1. Taxonomy (NCBI): domain Eukaryota; kingdom Fungi; phylum Entomophthoromycota; class Entomophthoromycetes; order Entomophthorales; family Entomophthoraceae; genus Massospora; species Massospora cicadina. The sequence continues at coordinate 58,958 of JAKSZP010013192.1, forward strand.
TTATTCTGTTATTTCCAGGGCGACAATCGTCACATTGTTGGTTCTAATTGCTCAGTGGGTTGATCCCTGTGAAAAAACCTTTTGGCGTATCTCTCAAATACCGCCAATTTTACAACAAACATCGATTAGGGGACAGTGGTGTTTTGAGTACAAGGCTGATTTCTTCAGCCCTAAAACACCACCAACAGGATCTTTAGGGGGGAGTTGTCAGAATTCAAAATGATCTAGTAAAGATTCCTACTCCCAAATCAAGCCTCGTTATCAACTCTTGAGCCATGTTGGATGAAACCTGTCCCTGAGAGCATCAATGAGTTTTTCAATCAGGAAGCATCACCAACATAATGATCAATGGAGTTGCTATCTGTAATCTCATCCCCACTTTCCAAACCTCAAACGTGTTACCTCCCACCCTTGCATACATGAGGATTTTGCAAAACAATGAGGGCACTGACCAGGCGGTCAGACCTGAGGACTGTGATATATCATGATTGTAAGGAGCCAAGAAGGCCCCCTAGGCATCATGTCCCCACACGTCCTATAAATGACGCTTTTTAACTCAATACAGTAGTCTATTTTCCCCATCTTTTCATTTTTATTGACATCTACACTCGTTTACAGCTTTTAGCACATTTTTAACTTTGGCTACAGACAAGAGAATTGTTATGCAGAGAATAACAATCTATAAAAACAACCTTATAATTTGTTGAGAAGCATAACTCGAAGGGTTAACACCTCTCAATACAAGTTCCTCCTGTGCAATCTGGAAAGCTTAGAGTTTCAAAACAAGTTCTAGTTTGCTCTACCATATGTTGAAAATGTCAGTATCAAAATCAATATGAGAACCTCATAGAGATCATTCAACAATTATTATATGGTATCTACTCTGTGGGAGGCCAATCCAGTCACTCCCGCGCTTTTCAGTGCATTTCATGTTGCAAGATACATATACCTCAGACTTACTACCATTGGAGAGTTGGCTTTGTGTATTGAACACTATCTCAGGAGCTTCTTCCATCCTGCTATATATCATATCTAAAATAGACAGATTAAATTACCATGAAGTCTCCAAACAACTAGAGCTTACTCAAACCCTACACTCAAATATTATCAATTTTATATTGTGGCCTACTCCTTTGCTAACGATAAATTTGGAAGCCATTGTCAATAACCATTTGTTAATCAATGAGGCTCATAATCATCTTGCAGTATTATTTGGCGGAATTTTGGGCTACCCCAGTCCAGATTCATCAAAACATGCAGCTCCTTGAGGCCACCTGGAACCAGCGCCTCAACCAGATCAAAGACATTGTGCGGACCCTTTAGCAGCTCAGGGTCTTAGCCTCCTGCAATATCATCTCCGAAATTGAAGGTCCTGAAGAGCCCTAGGGACTTGAAGATCCAGAAGGGCTTGATGGTCCTTCTGGGCCTCAAGGAACTTTCATTCCATGGTGCCTACTCATGAGGACCCTGGAGATACCTGGAAAAAGGACGCTTTATCCACCCTCGCTGCCTTAAGGGATCAAGTATGCAATCTGGATCATGGTGAAGGCTCTGTGTGGACGGAGTCCCTCTTTTTTTAGTACTAGATGGTCCCAACCCAAGGGGGATTCATCGATGTTCAGAGTCCCTCTTCACCCTAGGGTCTTGATTGAGGCCTTGTGGACAAGATGGAAACTTCAGCACCTTCATCAAACTGACGATATATTCATTATCCAGCTTGAGCAAACCTGTTTAAGGTTCAAAGCACACTTGAGTAGTTTTGAGAGCCAACTGCTTCTACAACGCACTGATATTCAAGCATTAAATAAGCAGGTTCTCATAAAGCCTCCATTACCTCGCTAAACCAAAATGTGACAACATTTAAGAGGACATTGAGGGTTTGAGATGACGATTAGATCAACAGAACACTCATGACTGTGCAGAAACCAAGATTTCTGAACCTGCACCAGTTCCTGGCGCCAATACTATTTTCAATCCTATCATAACTAACTTTAGGCCCAGTTTCAAAAACTTTACCCCTGGCCAGGAAATTATCGCCTCCTTCCTATATGCTTCCAAGAGCCTCATGGAAGAGGCTACTGACCAAAAGAAGGTGAAGAATATCCACCCCTGTTTAAATAGCACCATTCAGGAGATTATAAACCCCCATCTAAAGGAAAGCCATACCTGGTAACAAGTATATACCATCTTAATCAGGAATTCAGAAACAATCAAACCTTGACAAATCGAAAGCAGGCGTTCAAGGCATTCGTCTGAACTAAGAATAAGATTCATGGAGTTTGACAGCTGATTCTATTTCTCAAGCACAGTGTGGTAACCACTTATAGATTTACCCAAGACAAATACCATAACATCAGTTCTCTTTGCATTTGAATCTTATCCTGAGTCCAAATGCATATGATCGTCCAGAAAAAAGGGTTTACTTGCGTTTTAGAAATTTAGGAAGCGCTAACAAAATAGGTACGTCTACAAGCACCCCAATTCTACCGCGTCCATTACATCCAGCCCTCCTTGAGTCCATGTTGATGAGAACCAGAAGAATTACAGACCTCAATGTATCTACTGCAATGGGTTCTGTTACGCACCAAGACTTGTTGGAAAAGACATGCCAAGGAGGCAGGAAATAATCCATCAGCATAAAGGACGTGGCACTTCATGCTGATATACCTTTACCTCCTCAAGAACAAACAATGTACTCTAATGAACCAGAAGTTGCTGTACCAAAAGATAAAGTTTTGGTACTTATTGATAATAAAAAACCTGATCCTGCTTACCCCTCTTCTGATGAAACTCCTATGTTTCTCACACTACCTTCACAGTTTTGGAGTTTAGTTACATGCGTCAAGGATCAGGTTTATATTAATCCCTCTTTAAGATAATATTGACAATGTTTTTAAGTGAATGCCATTTTGTCTAAACTAATGAAAAACATCAAATCGCTCTGGGATTGCCACATTGCATTGAATACAGTATGGCTGGGCCTCAATGCACTCAAACATTGGGCCTATGCTTTTTTGCCCGTTTGCTTTGAGAAGCTTTCTGTAAATACCCCCGCCATTGCTTTACAACCTGATCTATGGCATTCTCCTCTGGGACTCATTTCTCCAGGAATATTCTGCCATAGTGAACTACAATGAGAGATTTTTATCCTTGCTAGGGCTGGGTCCACCTGGTTTTTGAAACCTCACAAAACACCAAAAAGAAGGTCAAATCTCAGGCTTGCCATTTTGATAGTGAAAGCCAAATCAACTGGCTCAAGTTTCATATATATGGGGATCTCGTGTACAGATTCCCTCTCCCATGGTTGATGGCCAAGAAGGCATGGCAATTTATTTGCCTTAGACGACCACTATAACGCCAAATTTCCCAGGTTGTCATTGACATCTGGGTCAAAATCAACATTCCCTCTGGACAACAGCTTGAAATCTGAGGCCTAGATAACCCATCTGTCAAGGAGGTCTAACCTGTTCTGGGAATTTTAGATCCTGACTATTCTGGATCCATATTGGTGTTGCTGGCTAACCTCACTGACAAGCTATGATAGTAAGACCTAATACTTTAGCTGCTTATGTTTGCCTCCTACCCATAGAGGCCCTCAATGACATCTGTAGTTTTGAGAGTTTAAATTTTGGGTTAGAAACACCATTATCAGAAGCTCTTGTTGACACTTATATTAACACAAGCTCACTAGTGTGCAGCAGAGTAATGTAAGAAATTATTGGATGAGTAATTAGATCTCTTCCAAACCTCAACAGTAATTTCAGAAAAGTTAGTGGTGTCCTAAATCACGTGAAAGCTGGAGATCCTCCCATTTAGTCCTATAGCTACCAAAAAAGTAAGGTTGAAGAAGCTCAGGTGGCTTTTGAGCTCAATCAACTACTTGAAGCTGGGCTATTGGTGCCTTCACGTAGCCCTTGGGCTTCTCTCTTACTGGTTCAGAAAAAGATGACAGCTATCATGTGGTGAGGGACTACGCTAAATTAACTCAATTACAAAAGAATTACAGTTAACCTCGCCCCTATTTGACAACTCTCTCCGCTTGCTTTCAGGATTGCAACACTTTTCCACTATGGATCTCACTAGAAGTTTATTGACAAGTAGATCAAGCCCCCAAAGATCATGCCAAAAGTGCACTTTAATCTAACAAGGGCCTATTTGGAACCATGAGTCTGGCCAAGGGCCTTTACAATATGCGAGTCACCTTTAAAGAGCCCTGGACGCAGTATTAGGGGACTTGAAATATCCTGTGTATCATGTATTTGATGATATCACTGTCTTTTTGTGAACCTTCAATGTTCATGTGGACACCTCCAGGAAGTCTTTAACCAAATTATAAAAGCCTTGATAAAGAAAAAGCTTGAAGTGCTCTTTCAACCAATCAGAAATGGAGTTTCTTGGACACAAGTTTTGTAATATGGTATCAAGCCCATCCCAGTCAAAGTTGACGCCATTAAGGAGAAGTCACTTCCTCAGAGCCTTAGAAATATTCAAGTATTCCTGGGTATGGTGGGCATTTATCATCAGTTCATTCCTTCAGTTTGGTGGTAGCTGAGCCCCTTATCTACCTCTCCCATAAGAACGTGACTCTTTAGTGGTAATATCAAAAGGAACAGGCGTTTAATGCAATGTAGATCATCTTTGTACTAGACCTAGGTTAGTTCACCCATGCTTCAATATACCCTTTTTGCTATTAGTGGTTGTTATTGATGTTGCTGTTGGGGCCATCCTAGCTCAGCATGATGATAATCAGGGCAATCAACCAATAGCTACTCCAGTAAAACCCTGAGCAAGGGAAAAAACTATGTATTATTGAGCGCAAGTGCTTGGCTGTTTTGTTGACAATCAAGAATTTCTGCCCTACTCTATGGGACCCACTTCACCATTATCATTGACCATCCTCACGCCAATGGATGAAGCAGATGAAGGACCCAGATGGCCATTTAGCCAGTCAGACACTAAGTCTGCAGAACTACAATATTACTATGGTCCATTGTACTGGAGTAATCTTTTATTGCTGATGAGATATCTATGATGTGATACTTGCAGCCCTGACACCTGAGGAAGACTTACTGTAAAAACTAATCGGCTGGACCAAGCAATTGAAGTTGGAGAATCCTGAGATTAAAGCCGAGCTCTGAAAAATGACCCAAGACACTAAACTTAAGAAAGAATGCTATATAAGAAAATCATTAAGAAATGGCTATCATATACACACACCCCTTTTCATGAACCATTGTTACCTAGAGGGGCATATGAGCGTGGGACATGAGGCAATATTAAAAACCCACTAATTACTAAAGAGACGATGGTTTTGGGATCAGATGGTTGAGACCATTCAGAATGTTTTAGAGGCTTGTTTACTTGTCAATTACAAGATCAAGCAAGCCCCTACTATCAGCACTTTGTCAAGGCTAAGACAGTTCCCTTTAAAGTCGTTAGAAATAATTTAGTGTGCCCTCTTCTCACTGGGTTGCATGAGCATAAGTATATACTATTAGACATGGAACATTTGACTAAATGGTCGAGGCGATTTCTGTCCCCAAAGCTAGTGAGAAAGCTACGGCCCTATTTCTTATTCAGAACATCTTACTCAGCATGGATGACTACAAACTTTACTCTCAGACATTGGGCTAAAGTCCACCTCGCAGATATTCCAAGAACTAAATTCACATTTTGGAACTAATCATATTTTAACCGCCTTCTATAACCCTTCAACCAATGGTGCGGTGGAACGTGCTAACACCACCCTTGTCTCAATCTTGCAGAAAATGGCCGTCTCTTATCCTAGCCACTGGAACCATTACTTACCCATTGCTTTTCTCGCTTACCAGATAAGCTACCATTTAATCATCAAGATGCCACCGTTTGAGCTCTATATTGGCGTGATTTATATTTACCAAGTAGAAATTAGCCCCTGCTCAATACTCTGCACTAGAAGTTTCATATATAACCACGAGGGCCTTAGCCAAAGAAAATTCTGGCTCCAAGCCCTAGCCACGCAAGTCATTGCCACCACCACAAAAAGGCTACATCATGATTTAATGTCAGCTGAACTCTTTATCTATTTTTTAATTAGGTGGAATTATTCTCTTATATCACCATTAACTTAGAGGTCGACAGAACAAGCTCTACGTTCTTTGGTCCAGACCCTATGAGGTCATTCATAAGATAAACCTAGAGTATCTCATTGCTGATAATCGAGGGACAGTGGTTAACTGAGCAGATGGGTGATTCTACCAGCCCTATACCCCCTCAAATAGGATCTTGAGGGGGTTGTCATAGTTCAAGCTATTGAGCTATTCAAGAGTCCTACTCAAATCAAGCTTAAAGTGCCAGCTTTTGAGACATCACAAACAATACTGTCTTTGAAGGCACCAATGAGAGTTTCATCAGGAGGCATCACGTGCATGAATTTTGATGGATATGCTCTAGTAATTTAATCCCCAAGACCCAAACCTTGAAAGGCGCGGCCCCCACAGTTATAGTCATGAAAATAATGCTAAACAATGAGGGCACTGACCGGAGGTTAATCCAAAAGACTTTGATAGATTCTTATTGTACAGGGCCATGGAGGTCCCTAGGCAACACGTCCCCTATATTCTATAGATATCAACATGTTCTAACTCATTAAAACTAGTGTTTTTCGGCCCATCTATTCATTTTTATCCACTCCACTAATTTTCAGCTTTGAGCCCATTATAAACTTTGGCTGCTGTAAAGAGAACTATTACGCCTAGAACCACCACCCCTTTTCTTTATAAAGTAACAGTGAGGATGACCATGAACTCTGGGATGGCACAAGTAATCTGACATCCAATATTTATATGAGCTCAACTCTGATTTTAAAAAGCCCCAAGGGGATCCTAGTGCAGCCAACTTTGTGGGATGAGGGCCTGGGGTACTGCCCACTATACACTAGGGTTGCGCAAACCTAAGCACCATAAAATGTGGGCCCAACCACTATTGGGTCTAGATTGCACTACTCCTAAACTGACATATTCCCGCCCTGTTTAAGTATTGGGAAGCTCGTCAGAACCACCCAGAACAGGTAATATGCCTCTCATCCCCATTGCAGTAGCAAGACTTGATGACCCTTAGGTTTATGCCCCTGAGGGGGATGAAGCCAAAACCAACCCCTTTGTAACCTGCTTTTATAGCGGAGTTGTGCTCTCTAGCCTCTTTTTTTCCAGGAAGGCTTGGAGTCCTTTGGATCAACCATAATATTCTAAGATCCGTTTCACCACCAGCTGGCTCATTTCTGACCAAACTAGCAGCTAGCTGAGCTTCAGGACAACATAGAAAACCGTGTCATTTATTGTAGGCAGGTTCACCATAGCGCAGCCAACCAGGATTTCCCCTTCCTTGTCCTGGGGTCCACTTCCGCGCAACCCCAGCTTGTAGGGAGGCTATTTGACAAACGCCATGCCCAACTCGTACCCCCTTATTACCCATATTTTCTTCCTCATGGAGTAGTAGACGTGCGCTAGAACAGGTCAGCACATTCATGACTACCATCCTGCACTCCTTGAAGGCTGCTACAAAACCTGACCAACGTGCCTCTCTGGATACTCATGTTATCTACTAACGCGTGTTTCCACAGGCTTTCCCAAGTTGCACCACGAGGAGGCCCCAGCTTACCTTAACTAGATACACTGCTTGAGCTCAGTCTCCATGTATTACATCTCTACCTTTGACTTAATTTTTGCTTAAATCATATGTGGGTTGAGTCCCCTACATTAAAAAATGTGTCCACTATTTCATGTGACCGTATTCAACAGCTGATATAGATAACTTCTTGATAGTCTTCAAGCAACTGATGCACTATCTCAAATCACTCCTGATTTAACTTATTTTGATATTTGTTCCTGAGGAATGGCTCAAATTAAATTGTTGGCAGGAAGACTAAAATCAAAGTGAGTACCAATGTATTGTAACTTGCTGATTTCATAAAGGGGAGTATTTGACCTTTCCTGATCTCTTAACTTTTTGACCATGATTTCTCGGTTAGTTAAGTTCCCAAGTAGTAGCTTAATTGTCCACTGATAGGCTGGACTAGATCTTCTTGGTAAAACTCCTGGTTTAAATCTAATGACTCATCAGCTTAGTGATATGTAGCAAGCAGTTTGGGAGTATACTCATGGATATGTTGGTTGAGACCACTCTTTGTCCTCCTGCGGTAGTTTTTTACCTCCTCAGTAGTATAGAATGATATGCCTTTTGCTGCATCCAAAGAATTGGGTGCTTTTTATACTTCATTAAGAGGTAGAATAATATAACTGAAAATTGGAAAAGGGTACTTGACCAGACAATAGTAATCCGTCTTGCTGGAACTTTATTATCCAGTTCAAGGGAACTTCATAGATGAGGAGTGATATGTATCCTTCTTTCAGATTGATAATTCCTTTACATTTAATCAATAACTGCATCCTGATAAGTATAATATACTGGCTTTTGTCCAGGGCAACAGCGGGAGCTAAAAAAACTATTTTACAACTAAAATTGGCGAGAAGAGTATGCGCCTGTCTCTTTGATGTTGTTAAGACTGGCAGTGCTGTACTTTTGAGAGTATTCTAAGTTGGGGCAAGCTTATTCTCCTTGATGAGATGAAATGAGATGAGATGAGATGAGACAACTTTTTTGGGATTCTTTATCCAAAATATCCACTACTCAGACCTTCTAAATTACCGCTTCTACTTTGGAAATAGTTCCTCCAAATTTTGGCGGTAGGACTAACATCTTTAAGGTGGAACGTTGCATGTGCTTTTGGGCTGTATTGGGTATTTTTTCTGTATCTCCAGCAGACTGTGAATGCTTGAAATGGGCCAAATCTACAGGTTAAGGTTTTGTTCAGTGTTTCTAGCTACATCAGTTTTTTCTAAAGCACCTGATAACCTGACTGAGGTAAGTACTTCTGGAACCTGGGATTCGTCAATATCTTTGTTGTTCAACCAATCTTGAATGATGAGCTCATAAGGTTTTACTAAAACATAATAAATCTAGGTCCTCATAACCCCTTCAAAGTTGTCTCTGGACTCATTCTCAATACATAAAAGATGAGCGATGAGCAGTATTTTGCTTTCATGTACTTTAGGTTGTCAGCTTTAGAGGTACATGACCCTAATCTGACCGCCCTTTTCCCTGCTGAAAAAAGGCAGGGTCCTTTTTGAAACATATTTCTTCAGTGTGTTACTCTTCTTGAAATAATTATGCTTGGGTTTCTTTACTTTATTAAGCTTCACTTCCTCCATAGTATACACTTTGGGTGTTGTGGAAGTCTTTTGGGAGTTTTCTGGCTTTTGTATATTAATCACATTGAGCATGGCTCTTTTATGTTTAATACAGAATTGGAGCTTGAATTGACAGATGTGACTTGCTTAATAGGTTGAGGTTACAATGATGACTAGAATTGATGGCAGCTACGGCAGCACCCAAATCAAGCATATTTGAGGTCAACAGAATTTGGGCCTAAATATAGAAGCGATCTGCAAATTCAGCCAAGGTTTCATTTTGGTGTAGCGTAACTTCCATGAAGGTTTATTCAGATATCAAGATATTTGATATGATAGGAAGAATAATAACCATTTTTCGCATATAATAGAACTGAAGCCTAGACCAAAAAGGGGGTCAAATATAATACCTCTGTAATTACTTGGAAAATTGTTAGTTGGTACAGCTAAAATAGACCTTAGGAAATTTCTATCAAACTAAATCGTCCTGATATACCATGAGATGAAATCCAGCCTAATAAAAATGAAAAATTTTCAGAAGATTATGTGACTATTACTAAAGGTGACACAAAGCAGTAAATTAAGATGAACCCACAAAAGGGTAAAAATCAAAATTTCCCAAAGATTAGCTTAAGTGTTATCAAGTCTCATCCAATTTGTACATCCAACAAAGTATTTTACCCTATTAAAATAAGCTACAAAGCCATTATGCCATCCATAATGCATTGCTTGACCAAGTGAACTTTTTCACATGTCCCCCTCCATTATTTTTATTAATCCTTTTTCACTTTGGAGCTTACATTGTTAATTATAACATATAAAAACCCCTTTTTTAACTATACTTAAGTGACATCATCAATTATATATCTCATTTTGGTACTTCCTTCTTTTTTAGTACTAGATGGTCCCAACCCGATTTTGGTACTTACTTCAATAAGTCCATTCTCCATACTTACCATAGGCAGACACTCTAGCTGAAGGGACATAAGCTGTGAATTGCACCATAAAAATCCATAATATACTTTTCATGATTTTTAGACGTTTACAAGTATTGATTGTTGAGCTTCTTGAGAATAGCACCATCAAGCTCAAAAATGGAAGCCCAACATGCTGGTGCTCACTATAGGGGATCAACCAATACTTAATGATGCTATAAAATAATTGATCACATTATGGAAGATAATCAAATTTATTGTTACCTGTTTGTTGCACCACATTAATGGTGAAGAAGATAACTAGATGGGAAGTCCGTCCATTGTCATGTTTGAAGAAGTTTAAGAAAATCACATGGAGATTCCTGAATCTTTTCATATAATAAGGATTTCTAACAAAAGAGTCTAAGAGTTAATTTGTGGAGTCATTAGCCCAAAATAAAAAGCCAGCCACGAAAGGGCATTCGCCGTGGACAGGACTCTCATGAACCTTTATGAATCCAGTAATTTCCTAGAGGTTATGGTCAAGTGCAAATCTATCTCATTATATCATTCAATTCATCACCCTGCACTTTATTGTATTCTGAATTTAGTAATAATTCATATCAAGGAATTTCTTTTTTTAGTACTAGATGGCATACCAAGAAATTTCAATATCATATTAATACGCAAGGGGCCTTATGGATGGCCTGTGAACAGGTATATAATTTAGAATCACAAAGTATAGGGGACGTTCTCCAATTAATTGAAGAAAACCGCTCCTACATAATTATCCAGCTCATAGGCAAATAAGGACTATTGTTTCTGGTGTTATCTTGTATGTGGAAGCTATTGAGCTTCTTCAAAAGCAAAACTTGGTGTCAAACAAAAAACAAATTGATTACTTAATGACTTTGCTGAAGAGCTCCAAAGCCAAGAAGTTTGAAGCTCATGGCGAAGTGGCATCCCAAAATTAGAAAAAGCCATCAACAGGAGGAAGAACAGATCACCCTCCTTAAGGCACATATAGAGCAAGACCTATGACGAATTGATGTACTGTAGGTCCATCAAACCTCTAAGACATCATCAGTAGTCAAGATATTATTTCTCAAGTATCCAATGTTGAACAGGATCAGACATCTCGTGTGACTCAGGAATCTACTCTTTCCATTACTGAGTGACTCATCAAATTGGAGAACGACGTGAGAGGCAAATTAACCAATAGAGAAGAAATTAACCAAGTCTACTGTGACTTCAATAGAGCTGAGCAACGCGGAGATATTCTTACAGTAGAGCTGCAGGCTAAGACCTATAACTTTCCTCATAGAGTTGAATGTAAAGAGATGAAGGACGACTTGAGTTAGCGCAATGAATATCTAGAAAATGATAACAAATTTTTGCTAACTTACTGCTCATCTGCCTGACAACAAATTCACAATATTTACAAATGCATTAAGAGATTGGAAAATGGTTGACTCCTATAAGAGAATTAATATTTTGGATATATTGCCAAGACTTAACTTGGGGGAAATGGAGCAACATCAACCCTCTATAGGCTAAAGATTTAGATTCAAGCAGAAAGTTGAACAGATTGCACAAGAAACAAAAAATGAATCTGAAGCTCCAAAGTACACTTTGCTATTAGATTTGAGGCCACTGCCTTTAAGTCTATGTTCAAAACATAAATTTACATTTTGAAAAGAGAATATCACATCTTCCTCTACATCTATAAAGCTGCGATGGAAGGGGTGACTGATCATCAAAAGGATAAGCTTAATTTATCTTGCTTAAGCTATATGGCTCAAGAGGTTATGGTATATCATATGAATGACCTGAATATCTGGAGAGAAGTGAAGGAAGCGCTCATCAAAGTATTCAGGTCAAAGCAGTGCCTGAGTATGAGAAAATAGCTCTCATGAGCATTGCATTACGCTGGAATTAAATACTTGCCAAATTCGCTAATAGATTTTGTATAAAGGCCCATACACTATTGACCTCAAAAACGCTTGCATAGAAAAAACTGTAGAAAAAAACGTTGCTGGTTTACAATTTAGCCCTGACCTAGCCACGCGAATCACATCTGGAAAACAAAGCTTCCTTTCTGTCTTAGACACTAAAAAATACCATATCGATGTGGTTGAAATACATAAGCCAGAGACCTCCTGAAAGGCCTCTATGAAACCCCAAGTGTATCCGTGGAGGAAGCAAGGCCTAAGAAGGATGAAAACCAAGATGCAAATACTGTAATAAGAACAACCATGCTGAAGATAAGTGTTTTTGGAAGAACCTTCCCTTGATGAGCAGGGAAAAGGAAGGTTGGCTTAGGGTCAGGTATTTCTTCAGCTGACGACCCAAAGTACCTGAAAGAAAAAATTGCCAATCACTCAACTCGCGTGCATTGAGAATGAATCTGGTGATGACTCTTAAATGTTATTTTGAGGACACATATTATTTTATTTATAGGTTTACCCTTTAAGCTTGCCATTCCTAGCTGCTTAAATACAGGAATTATTATTGACGCCCAGTTTCCTGAAGGAACTTATCACATTCAGGATATTGGTGCCTTAAAATAATTGATACAGCTATAGATGCTGATCAATACCTTACCCTGTTGATTTGAACCATCTCAAGCATGAACAGTCTGCTGGAGATTAAGAAGAAGTATCATGAGACTGCCCTAGAGCTCAATGCAACGCTCCATAATTTGAGATGTGAGCTCTGCCACCATAGTTTGGAGGAACCATTACTAAAGAAATTAGTAATTCAGAAGGTCTGAGTAACTGATATTTTGAATACAGGATCCCAATCAATGTTGAATCATTTCATCTCATCAAGAAGAACGATTTTGCCCCCAACACAAATAAATTTAATAGTACAGGACTGCCAATCCTAACAACATGAAGGAGATAGAAGTATATTCAATTCTGCTATCCCGAATTAGCAAGTTAGTTTTCTCAGTTTCCACAGTTGACCTGGACAGTAGCCAGTATGATATGTTTATCAGGACATAGATTTTAATTAGTTATGAAGGAGTTACCAATTTTAAAGGTGGATACATGTCACTCTTTAACTATAAAGTTTCTCATTGTACTGAATAATAATGACTCCATCAAGAAGGAATTCTTTTGTCTAGTTTAGTACCCTGTTTCTGCTTTACCTTTGAGATATTATACCTCTGGAAGAAACACAAAAAGGTTACCCAACTAATTGGATGCAGAGATGGCATACCATTCTATGACACTGAGGAGGTAAGAATTAAAATAGGAGAACAAAGTGTGGTCTTGACCAACATAACCCTGAGTATACCTTTGAACTACTTGCTACATATTACTGAGTCAAAGGAGTAAGTAAGGTCGAACCAAGAGAATTACCAGGAGTCCTTGATCCAGATTAACAACAGCCAATTGTGATACTACTTGGGAGCCTAATTAACCAGGCTATCTTAGTTAAAAGGCATTAAGAGATTGCATAAAGGTCAATTACTTTTCATTGGTGTATTTGGCAAGGTACAGTATATCAGTTGTTCTTGATTTTGGACTACTCACCAACAATTTAATTTTCACTATTTCCAAGATCAGATATTAAATAAATAAATCAGGAAGAACTTGAGAAAGTGCACCAACTACTTGAATACTATCAGGATGTTTTCTCCACATCAAATGTCGCTATGATCACATAAAAGATTGGACATATAGTATTGACAGGGAGATTAACCATATCTGATCAAAGCCATATAGAAAGTCAAAGGTAGAGGAGCATTAAATTAATACTAAGCTCGTGCAATTATTGGATGTTGGATTACTTGTGCCCTCCCAGATTCCATGGTCGTCCCCTTGTTAAATATAGAGAAGAAGGATGGTAGTCACAATATTGATGGATTCCAGGAAGCAAAAAAGCCTCACTAAGAAGGACAGCTAACCAATTCCAAAGATTGACGATGTTCTGTCCTAGCTCTACAGCTTGAATCTCTCTAATGGATGGACGTCGCCAGCAGCTACTCTAGATGGATCTATCACCAGAAGACCAAAAATGCGCTTTGAAAAGTATGGAAGGATTATTTCAACCTTCTCAGATCTCTTAGGTATCATGTAATGCTCCTATCTCAGTTCAATGGGTGATGAATCACATCATGCAAAACTTAAACTCAGCTGTGTAATTGTATATTTAGATGGCATAACGTTATTTTTTTGAAACATTTACCATTAATCTAGACCACCTCAACTCAGGTTTTTAATGGGTGAGAGAGAACCACATCAATTAAGAAACCTTCAAAATGTATGATTTTCCAGTATAAACTAGAATTTTTAGGACATAACATATCACAGGAAGGAATTCAACCCTCGTACAATAAGGTTGAGGCAATCTCTATGATTCCTGAGCTGAAAAGCCTCCAGTACATACATATATTCTTAGGAATGATGGGATATTGCCATAAATTAATTCTAATTTTCGCTAAACTCACCAAACCTCTTGTCCATTTGCTTGCCAAAATATACCTCATTCATTTGGGGTGTGGATAATAGAAATGCACTTTGGACCATGAAGGATTTGTTAAGTAGAAGACCATTTCTATATCATCAAACTATGGGAAGCCATTCATCCTGTTTTTAAGCCTCTAACTTAGGCGTAGGCGCAATCCTCTCCCAATTGGAAGATGAATGCATTGACCACCCTGTGTCATATTATAGTATAACGCTTTCCAAATCTAATCAAAACTATTTCATCATCATGAAAGAGTGCTTAGCTGTTCTCCTGGTAGTATTGCAATTCCGGCCCTTATTGTACAGTATGAACTTTACAGTTATTATAGACTACGCTTCTTTAAATTGGCTGAAAAAATGAAAGATCTGAAAGGATGACTAGCCCGCTGGGCTCCCAAACTTCAGCACTATGTCATGAATATCATACACTGAGCTGGAACAAACTACATGAGCGTAGATGGACAGACTTGACAACTCTATTATATCTAGACAATAGCAAAGCTGAACGATTACACGACCTATTTATGAATACAGACTCAGGGAGAATGAAGATGAACAGTTCAGAAGATGCTAAAATGACATGTTTTCAGTACAACATTTTCAACAAATTACTTTACAAGAAAATCAGATTAGAATGGCTACCTTACTTGTGACCTTTGGAATGAGTACAAGCTATAATGTAAGCCCACAACACCTTAGGTCTTAGAGGAGCCAAGAATTCTTTTTAATTAATTTAAAGATTGCTACTATTGTGAAGGAATACTGGACTCTGTATTAAAAACTAAGATACTTGCATTACTTGTAAAAAGCAGATGCTTCATATAGCCAAGTGAATATATCTGCCCATGACCCCGCAACAGCTGTTTCATACCATCAGTATAGACATCATAGGCCCTCTACCCGCTTTTTCAGGTTGAAATTAGTAAATCCTTGTAAGAATTGATCATTTCAGGAATTTAGTCAAAGCAATCACCATTCCTGCGCAGATCGCCAAGGCTACCACTAACTTTTTATACCATAAAACATTTACTAGGCATGGCTCCGCAGGTACTGCTATGCAATAATGAAAAGAACTTTACTTCAATATTGCGAGAACCTTAAATATGAGCATGGGAGCTCAACAACTATCTTCAGCGCCCTAAAACCCATCTACTAATGGGAATGTAGTATGAGAGAATGGGACTTTTATTTCTATATAATGCAAGGTGGCCACTACCAATCCATTACACTGGGACTAATATCTCCTAGGTGCTTGCTGGCTTACAGGATAAGTTTCATTTGATATCAAAATTTCTCCCTTCAAGGCCTTATATGAAAGAGAACCTGTAATTCAGGCTTTATAGATGGTAAAGTAACAAGTGATAATACCAAAAACCTGAGAAAGCGCCAAGGAGATTACCCTGAATATTATAAAGATTCAATATATGGCAATGACAAATCTAGACAAGTAGTTAACAGAGAAGAACAAGCAGCAAATGCAACTTGCCAACCTTTACCCGCCTTTGAGTTTTCAGATTTAGTCCTGTACTACCACAATCATATAGC
This sequence comes from Massospora cicadina, assembly GCA_022478985.1. Taxonomy (NCBI): domain Eukaryota; kingdom Fungi; phylum Entomophthoromycota; class Entomophthoromycetes; order Entomophthorales; family Entomophthoraceae; genus Massospora; species Massospora cicadina. The sequence goes on from JAKSZP010013192.1 coordinate 75,122, forward strand.
ACCACGAGGAGGAAAACTATATTTAATCTGGGATGGGCCATGTGCTATAACTTATAAGCTCTGAAATGGTTTTAATTAAGTCTATAGAAACTAAAGTAACTATCAACAGCATACGTAGCCAATTCTTGCATCAGTACTCACCTGCCAATATTCTTCAAGGGGGTGATGTTGGATATTAGGATATCAGACATGATGGGAAGAACATTGACCATTTAACTCTCATGACAGAATTGATACCTAGATTTGAGAAGGGGGTCAAAGGAGTTACCTTTTTTAATTACTTTGAAAATTCAATAGTTGGTACATCTCAAATTGACCTTAAAAACCCCGTCATACCAAATTGAGCTAAGGTACACCAAGATGAAATCCAACCCAATCGAAATGAAGGATCATCTGAAGGTCTGGTGACAATTAATTAATATGGCACTCGGAAAAAAAGTAAGATGAACCTTCAAAAGGGTAAGAATCTAGAATCTTACCAACAATCAACCTAAGTGATAACAACTCTCATCTGACTTGGTGCATTTAACAGTTATACTTATACTATCAAAAATATACTACAAAGGCATTATGCCCTCTGGATTGCATCGCCTGACCAAGAGCATCCTTCCAGATTTCCCCCTTCAACATTTTTATTAGTACTTTTTCTTCAAACTTATAACGTTCAATATGACATATAAAAACCCCTCTTCAATAATATAATAAAGTAACGTTATTAATTCTTAAAACTTTTTGGTATTTGACTACATTATGTCCATCTCACAGCACTTACTCTAGGATGGATACTCTAGCTGATGGGACATAAGCGGTGATTTGGCACCCTAAAAATATACTTGTCGTGAGTTTTAGATGGCTAAAATTATTAACTGTCAGGCTTCTTGGGCATAGTACCATCCAGATAAAAAGGGTGCCCAACAGCCTGCTTCTTCATACTAAGCTTTGCTTGGAACTCAATCATTTATTGAGCGCTCCTTCAAATCACTTCAGGTAATCAAGTCCTCTATATGAGGTACCATAACCCTTAAGTGAGATGCCTTAAACAAGGTATAATAAATTTAGATATTTTGATGATCAGTTGCACCTTCCATTGTGGCTTCATTTATGTAGAGAAAAGATGTACTTCCCTTTTCATGGGTAAACTTTCCTTGAATGTAAGCTTAGAGGTAGTGGCTTCCAAACCTTTGATGAAGTGTACAATGGGAGCTTCAAATTCAGTAATTTTGTTACTTATGTTGCTCTGTATAACTTGACATGAGAGTCAACATATTTGATCTTGGAGAGGATGAGATGTTGTTCCAAATCCTCCAGAGTAAGTCTTCATATGACATCCAAAAGATAAATTCTTTTTCAAAAATGACTTTATGTTCTTCAATTTCTGAACGCAGATGTCCATATTGTGAATATTTTGACAAGCGGATTTGTGGTAAGTTCACAAGAGTTTGTTCTCAACCTCTAATACTCCAAATCATCTATTCAAGTCCTCCTTCAACTCTTTTTATTAAAAGTGCTCTAGGGAGGCTTGTCCGTCTTGGCTTTCAGCTCTTTTGTGAGAGTGTTCCAGCATTACTCAGCTTTATAGAGGCGACTGAAGACTTAACTAATTTTTTTCTTGACTAGGTGAATTGCCTATCATATTGCTCTCCAATTTGTTGAGTTGTTCATTAAGTGAATAAGTAGATAACTGAGATACAAAGGATGCCAGATTCATCTCAACATGAAAACTTGAGAAATAATCTTGTGTTCAACTAATTGATTTTCAGAGGTTTGATGTGCGTCCAGCTCATCAATTTGATATAGAGATTGTTCTAGTAGAGACTTAATGAGCTTTGTCTGCTCTTTCTCAATATGACAACTAGTAGAACCTTGAGCCGCCAATTCATCATGAGCTTCCGCATCTTTATTATAAGCTCTAGGGAGAAGACGTCAAGTAATGTTATGATATTTCTTGTTTGACTCTATAATTTCCTTTTTAGAGAAAATTTATAACTTCCTCCACATACTTATAACGCTTGAATCAATGGCCCCAATTGGTTATGGAGTTGAATAATATAGGAAGTATTTGCTTTGATCAATCACAGATGTCTCCTATACTTTGAGATGCTAAATTATATACCTCTTTGTAGGCCAACCTTAGAGACCCTTGGGTACCGATATGATGGTAGAGTTCCTCATTTATGGATCCCTAATAAATTCACGATATGATAAAGCACAGGATTTATGAATCACATGATATCGCAGTATAGATTAACACTTGAACTGTATGTCTCTAGAAGAACATCTTAATTTTATATGTTCATGAGAGTCAGTCTATTGCAGATTCCCTTTTGCGGCTGGCTCTTTATCCTGAGTTAATGACTCAATGAAGTAAGTCTCAAACTCCTTCATTAGAAATCCACGTTAAGTGATGAGATTAGATATCTTATTTGGCTTTTCTTGAACTTAATCATATGTGATGATGAGCAGACTTCCCATACTGTCATCTTCTTCACTTTTCCATTGTGCACCCATTGGGTTACACTATCAATCAGGATGTCTTCCATGGTGCAATCAATTAGATGCAGTTATCATCAAGTGTTGGCTAGCCCTTTAGTAAGCACCAGCCTGTTGCACTTTCGTTGTTGTGGCTTGATGTGCTGTTTTAAGAAGCCTGACAGTCAATACTTAAGCAGTCTAAGACTTAATACACGATTATTTATTAATTTTAGAGGGTACCAAGTGAACGTAAAGTTCTTGTTAGCTAGAGTTTCCATACTATGGTGCGTATTGCAAAAGGGACTTATTGAATTTAAGTACTAAAAAGAGGTATAGAAATAATGACTTATTTTATTGTAGTATATGAACAGTGATTTTTATACGTCACATTTAACAATATAAACACCATAAAAAAGAAAATAGTAAATTAGTAGAAGATGGATCTTGATGGAAGACTTTTGGTCAGGAGATGCATCTAGAATGCGCAATGCCTTTGTAGCATTTTTATGGGGTGTAAAGGTATGCTAAATGTATTAAGTCAGATGAGACTTGGTATCACTTAGGTCAATTGCTATGCAGATATTTGATTTTTACTGTCAGACAAACAGTTGTTTGACTTGTAAGTAAGAATATTTTGGGGAGAAACAGCCCCGATTTTAATATTATAAAAGCCTAACCAATTCTCAATGGAATATTGTACTCTGTAGTAATGAGATTACCCCTAATATTCCGCTGAATAACTCTCAAAATAGGGCCACAGGCTCCCAAGTCCACCCAAGCACTAGCGTGAATATAGTTCCAATTTCTAAGAGAAATGCACTCCCTTTTATTGACTTGAAGGGCGTTCCAGTTGATGAAAATACTTTTTTAGCCAATTGTCCAGTAAGAGCAAAGATAATCGGCCAAACAAGATATCTGTGAAAAATGGTTGAATGACAGTGCATTAAAATGCTCCCCCATGATTATGTCCTGCCAATAGATGAACTCATAGCTACAATTTAAGCCAAATCTCATTTAGCTAAACTGAGCCCTTCACTGCTTAGATTGAATCCCTTAGTATCTCACAATTAGTCTCAAATAGCTTAACTGATAGGAGGCGTAAAATTAATAAACATCGCTTGGTTTGAAAGCCAAAATTTTTATTAGTTAAACATTTTTTTTGAATTTATATTTATCTTTGGTCTAAAATTTATTCCCATATTATATAAAAGCAGGTAAGAGTCTTAAACTCTGGCACTTTATATTTTGAGAAATCTAGTGCCAAAAGGTATCTGCAAGAACATCACAGTGCCCAGATTCCAACACTTACTCTTTTGCAGGTTTGTCTTTATTTTACTGCTTCATGTGTTACCTAGTGTAATGGTTGCCTGACATTCTGTGATCCTTCATTTTAATTAAGCAGGATTTATTTTGTGGTAACTTGGGCTCAAATTAGACTTAGGAATTTTCTTAGAATCAATTTCAGCATCTCAGAATACTGGTTTTAATATGATTTATTGGTTAGACTTTGTTAAAACTCCTTCTTGGGTCTAGGCTTCAAATCTCTTGTGGGAGTCAAATTCTCAAAGTTCTCCCCATCATGTCCAATATCCTGATATCTGACAAAGCCAAACTCTGATATGTTTCCAAATTCATGTACTTTCATGAATTTTGTCAATGAAGTGAGATGTATACATGCGAATTTCTGTCCTCTCTTGTTAAATTATTTTAAAGGAAGTTAGGTTTTAATGTAATGCACATATCTCCAGATGACCAGACGGGTATATACTTGAGCCACAAAAGGTTCAGACCTTGACCATTGCCTCAAGGAATGAGTTTCATCTACTAGACCTTCAGGTAGCTCCAAAACTTATTCTGGTGGCACCACATGCTGTCCTCCAGGGTATATAACACAATCATTGGAAGCTCTGAGGGGAATGCCTTTATTTTTAAGAATGGTGGCAGGAGGTGTAAGATTTTAGTGACCTACTTTTTTTCCAATGGATGTAGACTAAACCATCAATATAGATCATATTGATAACATTTTATTCTTATGGTTTAAGGAGTCTGATTACCCTATGAATAGTAAAAGGGTAATGTTTGTCCCTACTAGAAAAAATATTATTTTCAACTTATATCACGCCATAAAATCCAAGGAGGGTAATTTCAACATATTCTTGGTGTTGTCATTGGGAAAAACAATAGCATGTTTGCTAACCTGGAGAGAGTTGAACCCTAATGCTAACGCAGTATATGCTCCTTCACTAATAATACCCTCAGGGCCAGTGGTCCATATCGTTGGTGGTGAGCTACCTCAAGAGCTAGTCTCAACTTTTTTTGAGTACTGACTGGGTACTACATTCACAGGAGCGCCACTTTTAACAACGTCTCACATCTGACTTTGTTTACGCAATATCAATATAAGTACAATCAGAAAGGTATTGTGAATACCCGTTGATATTGAGAATCAAAGGAATATCATATTGGTTAATTATTGTCTTGATCTGTTCTACTACATTTGAAAATGAGTGTTCAGTGAATCATTTGGTAGTACAACTTTAAATCCCTAAAAGGGGGTAAAGCTTGAGGCTCTTTATCATATCCAAAATGCTTAAGATCAACAATTTGAGTAGAGTATGGTTTTGATACTACTTATTATCTTTTTCACTCCATGGCCACTTGTTGTCTACTGGTGTTGGCCAAAACTATAGGGATTCTCTGATTGGGTTCTTGAGTAGGAGAATAATTCGCGTTTACTGGAATTTAGGACAAAAATTGAGGATAAAAGGCAGTAGAGCGTCCCCCTTCTACATCTGAGGCGCGTTTCCTTAGCTGTCAGCCTATTGAGATGTCACAAGGCTTACCTAAGAGAGACGTTATGTACAACTAGCGGTGTAGTTTCCTTAAAATGTGAAAATCTAACAAATTAACTTGGATAGATTGCAGCGGTTTTAAATATTTCCTTTATGCGAAGGGAAGCTCATCATGTTCCCTTTTCTTCATTCATGCGAGGGGGTCAACTGGTTAGTGTTTAGACGTTAAGTATCCAAGATTAACTTTGCATCCTTTTGACTAATCTATTTTAGAGGGTGTATCTTATTTTTTCACAAGCACCAGAAGCAGAGAGAAATGTAATTCTGGGTAATTCTTGATGGCAGCTTGGTACCGCAATCTTCGTGTTGAAGTTCACCATATCCTTGGAATACAATACATAAGATTTTGTTGTAAAAATTAGTCAATGAATTCTGTAATGTTTTCATTCTTTTTAAACTGAATAGTCATAAATTTAGGCTTCTGAGTAGCCATGCATTTGGGGTTTCCAAACTCTCGTAAAACCGCATTTTTACATAAGCAAAAGTTCCGCGTTCCTTAGGTGAGTATGGCATGATTTGATCTCGATCTGTTCATCTAAACACTTAATCTTAGTAGTATTAAGATATCATTGGCTCTATGGATGGTCATCATTAAGTAAAAGAACAAAAGACATTCTTATGCTTATCAAACTTATATAGAATAACCAGATTAAACTTCTGGAATCCAGGATAGAAGCTTCCAGATCCAGAAGTCATTGCAGCATTAACCCAAGGTCATGGGTCACTGGAGCAAGTTGAATCTGTTCAGAAGTTAGGGTCTCCAAGGAAGGAGTCAAAGTGAGCAACGGGGAGGGTAACAGCAGGGGTGGGTTGATGCATTGGTTCTTGGGTAACCTCATCTTCTGGGGGTCACCTTGAATAGTTTAGAACAAGCAGGGGCTAGAGTTGGAGGAGGTCATCAACATCTGCCATCCTGGTTTCACCTTCATTAGTCATTCCCAAGTAGTATGACTCCTCTGTTCTTGAAAACATTACAGCTTGAACTGTTGCAAGTCGGTAAGATGTCTTTGTATGGCATTCAGACTAATGTTCAGATCTTCCAATTCACTTTTATGATTAGTATTTGAGGTACAAAGTTCAAGGATATGGCGCCATAGATCGTTCTTGTTTTGGAGGTCTCCATCGTCTTGCTGTAGCGTCTGTAATAAGCCTCTCATTTTTTAATATTACGTTGCATTGCTGCTTGTTGATTTTTGATTTGTGGCAACTTGGATAGAAGGTGTTTGGTGGTCTCAATGTTACTTCCTAAGTCATGTGTAGCTGCCCTATTTCACATTGGGAGTATTGGTTAAGGCCATAACTGCCTCAGCCAGATGAAGTATGCTTCTGGAGTGACAAAATTACGTTTGACCTCCCCTTGGAGGCTATTCTTTCTCTGGACCAATTATCAGTGAATCTACGGCTGTCCATGTTTTGATATTCTATGGCCAACGCATCTAATTTAAATTGATTAATAGGTTCAACTGAATGCTGTGAAATATGAACACTAAAATTTATGATCGTCATTAACAGCCTGGTGCACCCCTTGGAAGCTGGACTCAAGCTTCCTATTCAGGCCCTGTAGCGCTTCCATATTATGTTGATTTTTTATAAACACTTACACAATTAGGGCGTGGAGACAGAAAATGGTCATTTAGGAATTTCGCACAGTGAGTTAGATGTACTCGACCAGGTATTGCCCTGTCTGAGATAGGCTACTAACTTGTAATGCATGATTTTAATTAAAGCCCAGAAAATTTCATATTGTTGAATTAGCTGATCCTGGTTCTGCTGATGGTAAATTAAAGCCGGCACTAAGCCAGATTGCAAGTATCTAAAAAGCCGAAAACCCCAAAGTAACATATATTAATCTCTCTTAGATGCTCCACTATGAAAGTTAAGTCACAAAGCGCTTGAATTTAGGAGAATATTGAAGCTGACTTTCTCCAATGCCAGTCAATCAGGATGGGAGGAGTAGCATAAAAGATTATAGATTGGCGATCCTCTACATTCATCCCTTCTTGACTTGAGTCACTTGTAAGGGTTTTATTTATTCTTCTTTGCTACTACAGTTCCCTGATAGTGAGCACCTAAAGTGTAATGAGAAGTCACTTTACTCGCTACTGCATACGATAAAGTTGGCCAGTCTAACTATATCTTCTTCCATATAGAATGACTACATGGAGTAGGTTTCAATTCTCATATAGATAGACTACACTAAAGATACACCTTTCTATACAGCAAGGTTCAATAGATAGGGTGTTCCTTTTTTAGATTAAATAAAGGATACTTATAGTCAAATCACTTCATTCAAGAAGCAACGTGCTCTTATGATGAGGATCGTTGACTATCTTACAATGCAATTATGCAAAGGGATTGGTAGGCTAGGAATGAACTAAAATGGGGGTCACGGGTTGATGTTAATAATATCCATTTTTAGGGTAAAACCTAATAATGGAGTTAGGAACAAGTTACGTCCCAATTATACAAGTAAGAATCAAGTTAATTGATTATCTAACCATGCCACTACAATTGACACATTTAGTCTAGGCTTATCTAGTGAATACAAGGATATGGTCATGGCAATGATACCAACAACTTATTTATACGCTCATTCCACCACTAACACATGGATGCCAGTGGATGCTACTCTAATGGCCCAGTTTGCTATCCTTCCAAAACATATTTTCCTAATTTAAATTCGCCTTGAGCTTTTGGAGGGTTTGGCTTATTATGGCACTGATCACATACTCAAGTTTGTGGTTCCCAATGAAGACAGCTGCCTTTCAGAGCCTCGCTCCTTTGTTACTATCTGCCCCTTTCACCAGGATAAACATCTGGAAAATCCCTATAACATGATCCGCTCTTCCAACAACCACTCATTCTGGGCCCAAGTTAAGAATGGCTGAGACTCTTCCCCTTGTGCTTTTGTTTTACCACTTAAAGCATAAGTGCTCTTTCCTCGCCAAGGAGCAGCTTCCACCCATCCTACCTCTAGTGTTGGCCCCATTGCTGCACCACCTGAACTTTTGAAATTGGGTCTTGACACCCTCCCCATTCCAAAACCGCTATAGCCGCAGCTCATGATGTAAGATTTAATTAACCTAATATTCCTTAATTGGTATGGAGTATAATTCTGCTCAAGATCATGTCAAATTTCCATAGATGGTAGCTTGAGGGCCAACTGCTCTTGCCTCATTCAACCATCTTCTGTTTATGGACCAAGCTTACCCGTGTCAACCCAATTAAGTCTTAATGGGTTACTGTTGAAGCCAACCTTATGAGATGAACCCCAATTTCTGAATATCCAGTTTTTTACCTTCATTTCAAGTCTGATCCCCAGAGCTGCTTCCACCCTTGCAGGGCTACTCAGTATACATAAACACACTATCAGCTTGCTGTCAAAGTTTCCACTTGCTGCCACCAACTCCTCTCTCCTTTGCCAAGCCCTCCATGAGGCCATAGATCCCTCTTGTCAAGTGTATCTGCTGCCTTAATTTCCCAACAAACTTCACTGAGGAATCCTAGGATAAGATCAAGGAGCTCACATTTAATGTGGGACACTAATGCAGGATGCTGACAATTTGGCGTTTTTCAACCCCACTACCATTAATATGACAAACCTTAAATCATTTTGTTGAGTAATGTAACAAATCAAGTATATAAAGTATCAGATAGCCCAGTACATCAAGGGTGATGTACACTGTATGCTTAGTGATAAAGACAAACCTATGTTATTCCACTTTCTGCACCATTTTAATAGTTCCCTCATCCGATTTTGTATGCTCGCACAGGCTCTAAACTCCATGTTGGATGGGAAACCCCAACCTCCTTTCCCCATCTGGTATGGTCACTTAGGTTTTCTACCTCAGTAGAATATTGTGAGTTTTTTTGTTCTGTTTAGCACCCACAAATTAAACCTCGTGGCTGCCCCCTCTTGGTCTGTTCCACTAGTACTAAAAAAACATCTATTTAAATCCACTAGTTTATATATTATAGTGATAATTTTGTTTTAGTTTCTATAGTAGTCAATAGAAATCTCAACACTTAGATTACCATGAAAGTTATTGCAGTTAGAGGCCCTCAACTTAAATTGCAGTTTTTGGGAACATAAGTTATCAAATTTTTATGACTTAATTGTGCAGATCTTGCTTTTTCTTTCCTGTTACTATCACTTTTAGTAACACAATTCTATGCAATTTCTCTGAGATTGACAATTAACCAGGAAATATGAGCAAATTTGTCCGCAACAACATCAGTTGGGCGAAAGTGGCCAGCATAAAGGCCTGAAGCCCTCCCAACCCACCGGGGAAAAACGCCCCAGCGGAATGTTGACACACCCTCTCACCAAAATGGGTGAGTACAGCACCACACCCAGAGTTTTGCAATTTTTGCAAAAAATGGGCGCATATACCAAAGTAGAACACTCCCAATCCCTGTCCTCCCTTGAGCACAGCCTTAGAATTATGGTCAGTGATACCTCCCTCAAATCATGGGAAAAAATGGGGGAGACCTTCTCCGCAACATTCTGAACACTGTCTCAGTAGATTATAAAAACTTACATAGAGGATGGGTGGACGTCAGGTTCATGTCCATGGAAGAAGCGGTGGAAGCAGCGAAAGTCATATTCTCCATAAAAATTAACAACGAAGACTGCACCATCCACACAGTGCACACACTTTGGAATGAGGCAAAAGACCTATTCATCATATTTGACTGACTCCTGAGCACCATGCACCATGATATCCTCACAGGCGAGCTCCATGGGGGCCTCAAAGGTTATGGTGTAATCAAACAGTTCAGATTTGAGAAATTCCCCCTCCTGCCCAACTGTGTACAGGGAATGCAATAGCCATTATAGAACCTGTTCAGGACGTGGTAGAGGATATCACCCTCATTCCGCCCACAGAAACCATCAACCTTCCTGATGGCAGCATATCTCGCCCCTTCCGCATCACACTGGAACACGCCCCACCTATCTGCGAATTCTGCTCAGCTATAGGCCACAAAGACCACGCGTGCTCCATCTTGTGTGGGATTGAAGCACCGGAATTTTGTGAGGACAATATGGACAAAACAAGCCCAACTTTTAGAAAAATTAAGGACTCCACTTTTGCCTTCTATTGGGGTGAAAGAGCTGACGTTGCTTTGGTTGAGCCCATTTCGTGCAAGGACCATCGTTGTGCACAGACTGCCCGCAAGCAGGCTGCAAGTTCCGCTGAGACCCAAACTTGCACCACGATTTCCCCAGAACATATTCAAGTGGATGCCATGGCAGCATAGCGGAATAACCAATCAGATCCCCCTTATATAACCCAACGCAACCAAAATGATGAATTTTTTGGACACAACCAATCAAACACCTCCAACCAAGCTGGAGCAAATCCACCTTACATCACTGTGGATCCTCCCAGCCAATCACGTGTGATCAATGATGATATGGTTCAAGTGCACGATATGGAAGACCATTTCAGCCAATCACAATGTGACAACACTCATGCACAAAACCCAATCACCCCAACAACTAGTTTCTGCCCACAAAACCCACAGGCAAGCGGCGGAAAATTTTTTGCTGATGGGGCATGAGCCAACCCACGCCAGAACCAAACTCCACAGAGTAATCTGAGCCAGAAAAACCAAACAAAACCAGTACTATGACCACCAACCAACACACTGGAACCAATCTGGCTAATCAGCCCCATACTTGCAGTATGACCCACGATAAGGAACTGGGTGACCTCAGTGGGTCACCCCAGCATTCCTGATGTGCAGACTACTGAAATCAAATAGGGATGCTCAACATCGCGGGAGCCAAGGCCCCCACATCCTGGGCCAAAAAATGGCTTTCCTGCACAATATCCCCGTGGACATCTTGGCCATCTAAGAACCCCACTGCCCACTGAGGGAGGAGGAGTCATGGTCAACCATGCTCCTTCTGGCCAAATCCTTTTGGATGTACCACTGTGGGGTGTTAATTTGAACTAACCGTGACCCTCCAGTAAATATCTGAAGCACATCCTCCCACCTGGAGGGATGGCTGCTTCTAGCGGATCTCAAGTGGAATGGAGAAACTTTTGCCGTGTCATGTGTGTATGCCCCAAGTGATCTGAACAACTGCCAAAATTTTTTTCTCTGATATCCTCTCAGTCCCTTTACCTGAGGCAACATTTTTTGCGGGAGATTTCAACTGCTGGCTTAACACCATTACTGACCACTGTCCCAAGTCTAAGGCTATACCCTGCGGCCACACGGAACTACACATACTAAAGGCAACGCTGGGTCTGTGCAACACCATTCCCAAACAAGCCCCCACCCTGGCCAACATGATGAGTCCCCACCACAACAATAACCAGCTGGTTTCAATGACCCAGATTGACCTGATGCTCACCCCTATAGACTTCTGTCACCGGTATCAGATTTTACAACAACAATTATCCCTTTCTCTGACCACCAGATAGTCTCAATAGCATTATCATCCTCAGAAAATACCAAAAGCCACCAACCTAGCACAGAGTTCACCCAAGCACCATCCATATTCCAGAGCTTAAACTTTGGATTGAGACGGTGCTAACAACACAGCAATAAAGATGACCACCTAATGGGAACCCTATCACTAAGTGGGAAATATTCAAGGCTCAAGCAACCAAAAAAAGCCTGCCACCTGAATTCCAGAAAAACAGCCGCGATGTCCGCGACAATCAACAAGGCTATCAGACAGCTTCAGCACTTAGAAAACAAAACACCTCACGAGGGATACACCCCCCAATGGGGCCGCCTGTGGTTCCAGCTATCTACACAGGTAAACTCCCTCCTTAGAAAATACCAGCACTACACCAATGTATACTACAAATCAAAGTACATTTTATCCAGAGAAACTCACACGGCCCAATTTTTCCGCCATTTTAAACCAATTTTGACTTCAGCAACTTGCACACAGGTCCGCCGAACAGATGACACACTGGCGTCCACACCATCTGAGATATCAGCCGAATTACACCGATTTTACACTGACCTGTACATGGCGGATTTTGCATCACCTAGAGAAATTGAAAAAATTCATCATCCGCTAATATTGACACTATAATTGATCAACCAGACCTTATCTCACCCATCACTAAAGATGAACTATGGGAGGTAATAAGATCAACCCTGCGCAACAAGTGCCCTGGGCTGGATGGCCTACCATATGAATTTTTCAAAAAATATTTTGAATATATCGTACCAATACTACTGGCAACTATGAACAAGTGCCTGGAGGACACAACCCTTCTACCTGGCGGCCAAGATGCATATGTGGTCACACTCTTCAAAAAGGAGACCAGGCAGACCTAAACAACTGGCGTCTAATCACTCTCACCAAAACCGACACCAAAATTACTAACTAAAATTTTAGCTAAGCGTCTGGGTTGCATTGCTCAGACAGCCCTCTCCCCCATCAGTTTGGCTTCATCCCAAATTGCCCAATTTGGGATAACATCCACACAATTGCCAACATCTGCCAAGCTAACCCCACAGGCGCCCTTGCTTTCCTGGACCAAAAGAAAGCATATGACTGAGTGCACTGGGGTTACCTAGAACAGTGTCTAAAGGCTTTCAACTTACCACCCCGCTTTATAAACTGGGCGCTCCTTCTAACGCGCTCAGCCAGGTTTGCAATCAGAGGCCCAGGTTTCCTAACCGACACCATTACTCCCCAAAGGGACCTCAAACAAGGTGGCCCGCTTAGCCCCCTACTACGTTTTTACCCTTGACCCCCTCCTCCGCATTGCAAACTCAAAGCTCACTGGAATCAGGTTGGAGGGACAACTACCAACCAAAATGCCCGCCTTTGCTGACGACTGCGTTGTTGGAGTCTCAGACAATAAGGATTCCAGGGAGATTGAGCGCATTATTCACCAGTATGAGTCAGTGAGTAACGCCATGCTGAACAAACAGAAAACAGAGGTAATTGTTATGGGCAAATTCAGTTTAAACTGGGCCCCACCCTCCCACCACCACACAAACCAACCACACATCCAACCACACAACAACGATCCAAGCCAGTAAAACCACTGTGTTTACCCTTTGCACACCACCCCGCCACCAACCCAGTCCGTCATCTGGGCATATGGCTCAAAGCCAGTGGATATGCACTTGACACCATCAAAACCAACATTTTGGACAACATCACAAAAAGAATGACATGTATGCGGAGGAGAAAAGCTAGTTTAACCAGAAGAGTTGTGTTAGCCAACTCCCTGATCTTGTCAAAGTTATGGTTTGCTGCCCACGCAGTTCCCTTCTCTGACAACTTTACCAACGCAGTCTACAAACTCCTGCCGAACTGGCTATGGTCTGGTTACCGCGCACCTGTCAGGCTGGAGACCATGTACAGCCCACGGAAGAAAGGCGGGATGGGGCTGCTCAACTTCACGGAATGAGCAACGCAAATCCTTGGCTCATAGGTAACTCTCACAATGTCACCCAACCCACTATCCCCCCACTGGGCTAAGGCAGCCCAAACCAACTTCGCAAGGGCACTACATCTGAGGTCCCCTCCAACCCTGTAACTCTGATGAAGTACCTTGCAACACATCCAACTGCCACTGGACTGCACAACACCAACTGATATTTCAAACGCATACTGTACAACCTAAGACAAGGGGATTGGAGCTTCTCCTATGCACAGCAATCCAAAAACATTCACCCTCAAACTGGTTACATGCAACTCCACAGGGGATAAACGGTGACTAACGCGCCTGCCCCACTATTATCCTTTCCTCTATCCCGGATTGACTACCTTGACTACCAAGACATCTCATATGACTTGCGCACCCAAAAGCAGGTGTGGGACCTCGTCATCTGCCCCCTCTTTTTCCCCACAAGTGTGCTCCACAGTATGGCTACATGCGCCATACGTTGAGAACAGCTGACCACACTTTTTCAATGTTCAAGACATGCGCTATCTGTGGCGGACCCAACACACTAGCACACCGCCTGAAAGAGTGCCCGCCATCTGCGCATATCTGGGCCAACGTGATGCACTTGTTTCAATAATCACCTACAGCTGAATTCCGACTATCCCGCGATATCCTGGCACTCAATTTGGCCTCGCCTATCCCCCAGACGCTAAGGGCTCTAATTGTGAGTATTGCAATATGGTCCATTCATACAATTACCCTCGACGCTTTCAACGGGATCCTCCACAATCTCAATCAAGCCATCTTCAGGTTCCACAGCCATTTTACCGACCATTTCCAAGCCTGGCTGTTTGGATCACTCCAACACAAATGATAGAAACGGATGGGCAACTGGATTTTAATTTGGTTCCTTCGTTATGACATTGAAAACCTCACAGTCTTCATAGGCGGTACACCCTACTAGCCCCTGAGCTGCCATACCACTTAAGGTCTAGTCATCCACCACCAGTGGCTCCTAGCCACACCCAAGTGTGCCAAGTCATATCTTTTTTTAGTTCCTTTGTTTTGCGCTCTCTTTCCTCTTCTGTTTTCCGTTTTCCTTTTCCCTACATATCGAATGTGTCTGTCCCCTGGTTGGCCATCCTCTAATGAATAAAAAATGTGCAGATCTTCAACATACCACACCCATATAACATTAAAAACTAGAATGATATTATATTATGGAAAAAATGTTGCTAAATATAATGATACAGGACTGCTAATAGACTGAGTAGCTTGTAAAATTGCGTATAACAATCAAAAGTTTGACTCTATGGGTATGTATTAGATTTTTGCAAAGCACGAGCAACATTGGATTGGCTAGGGTCAATGAATAATCAAAAGTTATTAGCAGATCTTTTTAAACGTGGCTCAAAATTTCATATGATCTAGAAATTCTTATAAAAGGATATTTCAGCTCACAAACTCAAGATTGTCATAATTTAGTCAGACATTTCAATTAAAAAAGGTTTGAACTTTAGTAAGTGAAAGGAACTATCTAATACCTTTTATAAAAGCAAATTTGATAATGGTCATATTATGTGCTTATATATTTACCAAAGCTGTAACATGACTTTTTATTAAGGTTGCCTGAACAATAGTAGCACATAGAGTATTACATGCATGTTAGCAACTTCCATTTTAAGTCTAATTTTAGAAAATTTTATACTCTCACCTCAGTCAGAGGAATAAAGATAGTAAATTTAGGTAGATATCTACCTCAAAGTGTTTCAATGACGCAAATTTCCTGGTTAGATATTATACTTATGTTAAACAGTAACTAGAGAGCCTTTATATTAATCCTATTGCCTAAGAGTATGTGAGTTTATAATCTCATAAAGATGATGTGATGGTTTAAGTATCTACTGAAAACCACATTGCTTTATACTGTAAGAATAAAAAACTTAGTATAAATAAAAGAACATAATTTATGTAAGTTTGGAACGCCTTAAGAAGGCTTAAATACTGTCTTGTATTGATATAAGTTTTGACTAATAGAATGATAATGCTTGTTTAGTATAGGCTCAGCCTAGTTGTTACATGAATATTTGTTAAGATTTGGTTTTTTGACAAACCATAGAATATTGGCTCCAGCCATAATTCCTTTACTACCATATATATTGCTCATTTTAACCTCATCCCAAAAATTCCTCTATAATTTTATGCTAACATGTTTTAAACCAAATCTAGTATTTATTAATCCGCCATACCCTTATTCAAATTATCTGTTTATTGCAGATCATTTCACATTGATCCACCATCAGTATTTTTAAGAATTCTCTCTCTGACAAATTTAAGCATTTATTAATTTTTTATGTGATCCTAAATTTTAACAGATTAACTATCTTTCCACTTGGCATAACCTTCCAAGAAAATCTTATAAAAAATTGAAGAAGCAAATCTTGATCACTCACCATAGTTTTGCTCTGATCTTTTCAGATTCCCCACCAGCAGTTCCAGCGTGGGGCAGTTGCTGAACTTCCTTCATTGTTTTCCGTCCAGCAGGAAAACGCTCAGACTGGCTCACCTAGTCATACCAAACCCTGGGACAATTCGTTCCCTCTAAGGATCTCAACGCCCACCTCAATTGTACCCAAGTGGTGCCTTATTGTCCCTTGGTGCCCCCAGAGCTGCATGCATTTTGGCCTTTGGGTTGATTATGGGAAACTTTTCCTTAAAAAACCTAGCCATTATTGAAATAGCTCATGCAGTGATGACTCCCGCTGGTTTTATTGATTTCCACCCCTATAAGGGGTATTTTGATCTCAGCTTCACCTATGAAGCTTACGCTGCCACTGCAGCAACTGTGCCCCTGGTTTTCCAGGGTACTCCTCTCCCACAATTCAGACCTAGCTCCTATAGGATACTGCTTTGGTGGTTCAGTTTGCTGGTTTATCCACCCACCTCCCCCCTGCGGTGCTCCACCAGGAGCTGATGGAAGGTTTGGCAGCCTATGGCTCCAAAACCATCTTACAATTTGTGGCCCCAAATGGGGCCACATGCCCCACTGGGCCTAGGGCATATGCCACAATCAGCCCTGAATAAAATAAAATTATTGTGTCAACTCCCCCTCGCACTGTCATTCCCTATGCCCTTGACCATTCATTTGGGCCTGTGTTGAGGGCAGGCAGACAATCTGTCCATTCCGCTTCAAGTTGGACTACTCAAAACATAAGTGCCCATCCTTAACTGCTTCCAATAGTTCTGATTTTTCATCTGCCAGATTTTAATCTACTGCCCACCTTGCGCCAGCTTTAGTATGGGGTATGATCCTATTTTCCCTCCTCCAAAGCCTGTTTCTGCAGCTGTGCCCACAACCACCAATAGCCTCCTCCTCGCCCCAGTGCCTTAAGCGCTCCCTCCAATCAAGCACCAGATTGGACCCCAGTTTTCTCCCATGCATCCTCCAATAAGCTAACTAAGCCTCAGGCATATGCCAATTCCCCAATTCATTCAACAAAAATCATTGGGAATTATTAACTGAAATTGATGAGTCCAGTAATATTATTAAGTAACCGATATCCAGCTTGAGCCATTTGTGTATGCTGACCACAACGCTAAGCTACGCCCTCATTTATTTGCCCCAGAAAAAAACCAAAAACATTCCATGGTGACCACCAGCTGGCTGTTGAAGTGACGGCTTAGCCAGCTTGTTGTCCTCTCTGCAAAGCTGCCTTCAAATCATTGGCAATGCTCACAAGAGGATCCTCCTCCCATTATCCCCTCCACCACAAATATGCTCCATAAGAATATGTTGATCGAATCTCAAAAGCCACCAACAACGCCATCCAGCATGTGACATGTGGTAGCACGGAATCCCAAAGCCAAGATTTTCCGCATCAATATTGCCATATTTGTAAAGCTCTCGACACATGTATGAAAGCTGAAACAGCTTTGAATAATTATATTGTCTCATTTATGGTCAACTACTGTCTTCCTGTCACCCCAATCATCAGAAATTTCACTCCACATCCCGCTGACGCCCTGACGCCCCTGCTCTCCACCATGCCTATGCCATGTTTTGGGGTGACAACAATACTGAGGATGAGCCCCTGATCACCCTCCCCTTCCGCTAGTATGGGATAAGAAGTTCCCACTGTCCCACCTGGTTGGTTGTGTTTGCATTTTGTGTCATTGCTCATTTTGGGTAGTTCATTCATTTTGTTTAATGAGGATTTATTTGTTAGCTTTTTGTGTTTCTCTAACATCCATCACCTGGTCGGCTTACCTTGGTTAAATAAAAGTAAATCCTAGCAGATTATTACTATCTGCTTTTTAACTGAATTACTAGTCTCAAACCGCTTCCAATACAGTCAGTCATATCTACCAAAATTATTTCACTGAATCTGTCCTGATCTATCTCTGTCAATTAAAACCATAGATTGGGCTGACTTTGAACAAACGTTCTCAAGTTGCCTCATATGTTCTCCATGTGGTCACAAGATGTGCCAAGCGTTGGACAGACGCCTGTCAGGCTTCAGAGAGCTTATCCACAGGATATTAGTAAAGCATAAGGAGGAAGCTCTAGAGGATTCAGGAGCTAGAAGGAAAGCAGACCGAGTAGGGGCCAGTGTATAAATTGGTTGCCATTCACTGGAATAGGAAGGAACGTGGCAACGCACTTTGAGATTGGCTAGCCTCAAGGAATGTGGACTCCCTTTACACCAGATTTTTATTGCTGGAAGTACAACCCAAAACTTCAGCTACTTGGAGAATTTATTTTGAATACGCCAGATCCCATATGCCAGGAGTACATTTTGAGATTACATGTATTAGGAGGATAATTTTTTATTAAAATTAATTTTTGTAGCAATCTCTACATTTATTTTTAAGGTAAAATGTCTTCATATAGTTATACATGTTTTAGTTTAATAAACCCCTGTGCAATCTCGCCCATTTGCAACCAAATTTACAAATAGTTCTTGTTACAAATAGATTTTTAGTATAGAAAATTGAAGAATAGAGAAAATCTATATCGTATGGCGTTATATTTATAAATAGTTAAGCACCTATTCTATTACAATGGTTTTTATATAATGGGGTGAAGACTAAAAGATTATTAGTCCAATGACTAATATATATAAAGTATTTATACATAGTAAGACTTTGATTTAGTTTCTATAATTGATTATTTCTATAGTTTTATGTTATATCCTTTAAGTACAGTCTGGAAAGTCATAGCAACTACAGAAAGGCAGTTTACGCATTATAAACCTGACTTAAAGCTAGAGTCTTTAACTAAGCGTATGTATTTTTTAACAATCCACCATGAAATGCTTATGGACTTATATCATATACAATGAATACAGCTCAGGAGTCAAATTATCTTATGGCCGTGTACATTATTCCTGATATCAAATTACTTTATAATTTACTTATAGGAGCTACTCTGATACACTAAACTGAAAAGTTACTTATGTAAGAACAACAACTATAAAGGGAATTAAACTTGGCATGGTAATTCCTGCTTCCACTCTAGTGCAGTTTTGCTCAACACATGTTCAAAAACTGAACTGGTAACAAAAAGCCTCAGTGTGGTATATTTGTCCCAAAAAAATAACAACTTCATTCTATATTCATATGATGCTATTTATCTAAAATAACATTAATAGAACAATACAGTAACCTTAAAAAGGTTCAACAATCCACAAATACCTTTTATAACTTTAATAATACCAACAAAATTTTATTTCATCCCTTAGATGCTTCAAAAACTTTTCTTTCTCGTTGCAAACACTTTTGCAACCTATTCAATTCAAGACTAAATCCAGTTTGATAATCTCATAGAGGAGATTAGTCTGCGCCCATGTTTGGGAGCAGTTGGGAAAGCAAGGCAAGAGGAGCAGGCGGAAGGCCCGCAGCCTCTAACATTCAAAAACACCCCGGAGAATCTGGCGGAATAGAAAAAAATCTAAAAAAACTGGCGGTCACAATTTCCCCAGAGATACTCATGTGGCAAGCACGATGCAACCAGTACATCAACACGCCACACTCCCAGCCACTTTCGTCGGTGGAATTTGGAGTCTGTGTGTATCTGGACATCCAAAAAACGGCCTTATGGGAAAAATTTTGTGAAGATGTACACAAAATTTTCCTGACTGTGGTATATGTTGCACCTCACTCCATGTCACGCGGTTGGCTGGACCTAGGTTTCAAAAGCAAAGTAGCAGCAGACAAGGCTGCAGCAGTGTGCATAGTGGTTGACCTCCCTGAAGGGCAATGGGTTGTCAAAACCAAATGCACCAGATGGATAAAATCAAACCAAATTTTCCTCACGTTTGACTTTTTGCCCACTACGGTAAAACGTGACATTTTGGAGCAACACCTGAAAGATGGTCTCACCATATATGGCGAAATACAATCTTTGAAATGCAACGTTTCATGCTGATGCCACACCTGTGCACCAGCAAAGCCATCGCAGTTCTGACCCCAACTGAGGAGATTGTGAAGGACCTAACCTAGATCCTGCACTCCACCTTTATTGACATTGCAGGGCATACCACCCACCCATTCCGGGTAACCGTGGACAGCGCGCCCCCCATTTGCACCCACTGTGACGCGTTCAGCCATAAGGCGCATGCATGCCCCATCAAGGAGGGCATCACATTCCAAGAGCACCCCTCGGCGGCCATGGCCAGCGGAGAGGCGCACTACAAACCAACTGCAAGCACCAAGGAGGATTTCCCATGGGGAGCACAAGGCTGCTACCTATTGGTAAAGCCCATCTCCCCACAGGAGTGGAAGAAGGCCAAGCAGGCCCATAGGGCCGCGGCCAAGGAAGTGGCCAAGGCTACCACCACCATCCCATACTCACAACGCCAGGAGGACATGGAGACCTTTGCGGTGGAAGTGACTCAGGAATCCATCACCCAATCAGATTGGGAGGCCCATGCTGAGCGGGCCACTCAATCTGAGGATCTGATGGGAGATTCAATCTCATCCAATCGCTGCACCCAAGCTCCAGTCAAAACTGACTTGGGACCTATCCCAACCAAAAAAATTTTTTTTGCCCCGCTCGACGGTGCACCAAACTTATCTGCACCTCAAAAAATTTGTCCGACGTCAGGAAAACAAAAAGCGAAGGCCAAAGCCAACGCAACTCTTTCTGCAAAAATTAACAAAAACCCTGATAGCGTTGCTGCTAAACCTGCGCTGCTGTGAAAGCCCGTGGGGACCTGGAAGAGGCTGGTGGGCCCAGGGGCCCACCCCTCACACCTAAGGTGCGATGGGGGAAACCTTTACTCTAGGGATGCTGAATATCGCCAGACTCAAGGCCTCCCCGTCCTGGGCTAGGAAACTGAGTTTTTTACAAAACAATCTACCCATGGATATCCTGGCCATCCAGGAGTCCCACTGTCCATGAGGTTCCGAGGAAGCTTGGAAAACAATGCTCCTACCATCCCTATCCTTTTGGTTGAAGCACTGTGGGGTGCTAATTCAGAAAAATAATTTTTTCAAATTCACATCCTCAGAAACATTCCTAAATGGCCGAGTGCTCGTTGTCACCTTCTTGTGGGCTGACATTGCGCACACAATCATCAACATCTACACCCCAAACGGTGCACACAAGCGTCAGGAATTTTTCTCATTGGTCAAATCCCTCCTGCTACCCCCTAATTTTTTCCTAGTTGGTGACATGAACTGTTGGCTAACCTCACCAATGGACCGGTGGCTGCCCTCACCCCACACCCCACAGGGTCACGTAGAACTATGCATTCTAAAAGCCACCCTTGGGTTAATGGATGCACTGCTGCGACATGCCCCACTGCTTGAAAACATGACGCGTCCCCACATCCACAACGGCCAATTAAGGTCCATGACCCACATCAACCTTATTCTAATGCCGGTGAGATTCCAACCCCACATCTCCCACTTCAAAACAACAAAAATGGAATTCTCCAACCACTGACTGGTCTCGATAACATACCACTTACCTATCACAGTTGCAAAGGCCCCACATTGGTGCAAAATCTGCCCCCCTGAGCTCACATCGCCAGGATTTTCCACGTGGGTGGAAGAGGCAACTTTGGCGAAATTGTTTGTTGCACCATTTTGCGCGGACCCCATTTCCACATGGGCAACTTTCAAAGAGGACACCATCCGCCACTATCGCCATCTCTCCTCCAGACGCTCACAAGCCACATCAGCAGTTATCTTGCACGCGCTGGCAGAATTGGCCCACTTGGAGTCCAACATTCCAGCCACAGGATACAGCCCTGCATTGGGCCAGAAGTGGGAAGAGGCAGCCGCCCACCTCAACGCACTTGAAAGGCAACACAAACATCGGGTTTGTGTCCAATACAGAGCCACACGCATCACTAAAGGTGACAAGTGCACCGCATACTTCTTTAAAAAAGTTTTCGCACCATGCCAGAGCGTGGCCTGCACATAGGTGCGAAGATCAGATAATTCCATTGCGGACACACTGGCCAAAGTGGCAATCGAAATGCAAAGATATTACTCTGAGTTATACTGAGCCAAACCAATTCAGCCAGCCAAAATGGCGGAATTTCTTGACCGAGCTCATATCTGCACCATTTTATGATACAGGGAAATAATGAATTTAATTACTCCAAACAAATTATGGACAGCCATTCGCGGTGTGCCAAACTGAAAATGCCCAGGCCCAGATGGCATTCCATATGAGTTCTACAAAAAATATTTCAAATATATATCCCCATTGCTGCTAGCCTCACTCAACCAAAGCCTGTTGGAAATGCGCCTCCTACCAGGAGGACATGAGGCCTTTACTGTCACACTCTTCAAGAAAGGGGATAAGCTTGACTTAGCCAACTGGTGCCCCATTTCTCTAACAAACACAGACACCAAAATCTTAACAAAAATCATGGCTAACCGTTTAGGGACTGTAGCATCTGCCACCATCTCCCCAGAACAATTCGGTTTCATCCCCAGAAGGTCAATTTGGGATAACGTGCACTCTGTGGCTAATGTGTGTCAGTCCACAGCCTCTGGGGCACTTGTATTCTTGGACCAACAAAAGGCCTATGATAGAGTAAACTGGGAATACCTTAGGGTCTGCCTCCATCAATTCCGCCTACCCCCCGCTTCATAAACTGGGTAATGCTGCTCACAGAATCTGCGACAATGGCAGTGCGTGGCCCAGGCTTCCTAACGGAAGTAGTCCGCCCTCAAAGGGGCCTGCAACAAGGGACCCTCTCAGCCCACTCTTATACAACTTCAGCCTTGACCCACTACTGCGAAATGTGAATGCCACCTCACTGGGGTCCATGTGCCAGGCCAAACCCCAGTCAAGATGATGGCATTTGCAGATGATTGCGTGGTGGGGGTGTCTGTTAACAAAGATGCATGCGCGCTTGAAGCCCTCATCCAGGAATATTCCCAGGTAAGCAACGCGACACTGAACGCCTCCAAAACTGAAATCATCCTCCTTGTTCATTTTCAGAACTGCTGGGCCCCAGCAAGTTTTTCCCAACCTGGCCCATCTGCTCGCCCACGTCCACGCCTTACTAACTCAACACACACCGCTCCACTGGTGCTCCCCTTCGTGCCACGTCCTACCATAGGACCGGTTCGCCATCTGGGCGTGTGGATGGAGGCAGGCGGATATGCGTCAGCAGTAATGGAGTGCCATATACTGGACAACGTGACGAAGCGAATCGCCTCTCTCAGAGCCCACCCTACTACCCTCACTGGCAGAGTTGTTCTTGCCAACTCTATGCTCCTATCCAAAGTCTGGTTCGGAGCCCACGCCATCCCCTTCACCCCAAGATTCTTCAAATCCCTGTATGCTTTGCTGCAAGGATGGCTTTGGTCAGGCCACCCTCCACCAGTTCAGCTAGAGGTCATGTTTGGCCCTCATCATCAAGGTGGCATGGGCCTGCTTGACTTCATAGCCCATGCTGCCAAGATCCTGAGCACCTGGATTGCAGCCGTCACTGCTCCTACACTCCCATCCTGAACACTGGTCCCGCGCATCCCACTCCAACTTCTCCCAAGCCTTGGGCCTCAACAATCCATCAAACCCCCACTCCATGATGAAATACCTCGCATCACATACATCGGCCACAGGTCCTCACGGGACTAAAACCCACTACAAACGAATCCTACTCTCCATGCGAAGTGCAGAGTGGAGAATTCGTATTAGTGGACGTACAACCCGAAGAGGCCGCCCCTCTCCTCAGTTCACACAAGAGGTACAGGGGCTACCCATCCATGATGGCGTGATCCCCATTCGACCCCAAGTCCTATCCAGGGTGGACTACCTGGACATGTTGGACATCCCTTATTCCACTGAGACCCAAAAGACTATCTGGAAATACGCACACCATCCTCTGTTGCAGCCTCAAGTCCACTCCCATGTGTGGCGCTGCCTGAGGCGGGTGTATCATACAGCTGAGCGCTCTAACGCTTTACACTCATCCTGTGTCGTGTGTGGCCAGTATGGAACGCTGTTCCACCACCTGGAGAAGTGCCCCACCTCTAAAGTGATATGGCGCGAAGTCCAACGTCTGCTAGGCCAGGATCCAACGCATCCCTTCAGTCTGTCACGGGATATGTTTGCTTCATCAATGGCCTCCCCCCTTCCACCCTCCCTCCATGCTCTGGTGGTTACAATCGCCATGTGGACTATCCACACGATTGTCTTGGATGCCATCGCTGGCTCCATCCCCACCCTCCCAGAAGCTGTCCACAGATTCCGGTCTCATTTGGTGGACCACTTTCAAGCGTGGATGTTTGGATATCTCCCACCACGTCGCCGACAGCTGATCTCCTCCTGGTTCCCAGTCTGGTTCATCAAATCAGACCCCTTCCTTCACACGTGCTCAATAG
Organism: Massospora cicadina; assembly: GCA_022478985.1. NCBI lineage: Eukaryota > Fungi > Entomophthoromycota > Entomophthoromycetes > Entomophthorales > Entomophthoraceae > Massospora > Massospora cicadina. Next base: position 99,675 of record JAKSZP010013192.1, read on the forward strand.
TGGCTACGGCCCCTTCACACGTTCCCACCCCCTCCCCATAAGTGGCATTCCCGCTGGCAACAAGAGATAGCATTGCTTCTCTGGGGTGCCCCCCTGGTACTAAGTTTATCTTTCCTGAGTCATATTCGGAAGTGTCCGTCCCATGGTTGGCCTTCCCCACAATAAATTTTAATTTAAAATTCCATTAGATGCTTCCAAGATATGTGTTAAAGGTCATTATCTTATGTGATATACATAAAAGGCCACATAAACCTAATTGACTATATAATCTTGTAGTGTCTATGCTATAGACTATCTTATTACCATGAAAATAATTTTTTTGAATCAATTTTTAGATTTATAAAGTGTATATAGTGATATTACGAGAAAAGTAATGATTATATGCATTGAAATCTGCATCCTAAGATCAATTTTTGTAGCTTAACTTGAGCTTCCTCAGTAAATCACAAATTACTTTACTTTATAAACACTTTTCATTTTAGAATGACTAAAAAGCCATAAATCAAAATCATTTTGGTCTTGATTAAAAAATTAAGAAGCTCAGCTTTTTTACATACTCAGGTAAGCAACTAAAATTTCTCAAGTGCTTTAATAATTACAAAGTTCAACATTTAGGAAGTTTTATATATATAATAAGCGGTTTATCACTTAACTTAGATTTTCTTATAGACATTTTTTACGTTCTAATTTTAACTTTAGGGTTTACAAGCACTCAAGGTCCCCCTTGAGGATATAGAATGAAGTTACCCTTGGTTCTGAGCTGTCTCCCAAGTTACTAATCACACACAGATGGAAGCACAACTTAACTGCACCAGCCAACAGACTGAAACACATCCAGTTATAAATGTCTGCGTCAACTCTGGCTTATCTCCTTCCTTATGAGCGCACCACAATCATATATAAATTTATAAAACAAAAACTGCGCTATTTGATTCATTATAAGACATTTTATATGTAATTATTCCATTATAAAGATTTAAATGTATTTATAACATTTCACTATGTTAGATGGATGTCAAACGTTTTTTTTCACAATTTTGTTACAGTACTCATGTAAAGCACTCAGATTTTTTTGAAAGTTAAAGTTTGGAGAATGAGTCTTTAGCTGTAGCTGAAAACGTGTAAATTTTGTTGTCTAAGATATATAGTATCCTACCTAATATAAAAACAGATGCAGCATCAAAACTTCAAAGTACAAATCCACCTGTAAGTAATGTTTTATAGTCAATTGAGATGCTACTATCTAACAATTGATGCCAATGAGCTTTTTACTCTAATCTCTCAATGCTAACCAAGAACATTTTTGAAGTGGAAGCCAAACTTTAGGCTTACAAATATTAGATAATGCTTTCCTTTGTACTATAGGCAGCAAATCAGTGCGCTGAACAAATGACTACAAATCTTTATATTGTACAAAATGTTCACTTAAAATCCTATTACATGCATCATTTGTATTGAAATATATCTGCATTTCTGAGATTTTTTAAAGTTTAACACATATAATTGCCAAAATTTTCACCATTTAATGGCCAAGTTCTGCAAATGTCATTTTAAAATGTAGTAGGCTTGAATTCACTATTTATTATCATTTTAACAGTTGCAACTTTTAATTGAGATTAATAATCTAATTTGACCACTATATAGACAAAGCTAAAACATAAAGTTGAGTCATCAAAATAGATTAAATATCTTTCAACATCTTATAAATCAATATTAACACTTTAACTTTCAAGTTTAACCGTTTATTTCCACTCAACAATACATTTGAGAAAATTTAAAAATTACAGAAGGACTAAAAAGCTCTGAAAAACTGACACACAGCAAAACCCCAATGTCCTTGGCCATGCCGCCCGCTGCTCCAAAATGGGGCAGTGGCAAAACCCCCTAGCATCTTCCACCCAGGGGGAACACTTTTGAACTAGGTCAACCAGCCCCCCAGTTTCTTGGGTTGATTCATTACCCCCAGGATCTCGCCCTGCACCTTGCACGTTCCCAAGTGGTGCCTTGTAGCCCCATTTTGCTCCCCCAAAGCAAGATGCAATTTGACCTCTGGGTTGAATATGGCAACTTGTATCCCTATAATGGCAAACAAATAATAGAATTAGCCCAAGCACATATACAGCCAGCAGGCTTTATCAACTTCTGCCCCTACAAGGGGTACTTCAGCCTTGGCTTCACTTGTGAAGCCAGTGCTGCAATCACATTCAACATTCCCCTGGTGTTCCAGGGAGCCCCATCCCAACCACTCGCACCAGTTGCCTGATGACACCATAATTGTGGTTCAAATTTTAGGCATCCCCACCCACCTCCCACCTGAAACTTTATACAACGAACTAATAGCTGGGTTGTCGATATATGGCGCTGACCACATTTTACAATTTTTGGTTTCAAATGGAGCCAACTGACTTGCGGGCCCTTGCATATTTGCAACTATATGCCCAACATAAACCAAAATTGCCATTTTGGTTCCCCCTTGCACCATTGTCCGCTCTTCACCCAACCACCGTTTCTGAGCCAGAGTAAATAAAGGGCGCACAATCTGCCCCACTTGTTTTGACCTGGACCAATAAACTGGTGCTGCCCCATCATATCCTGAGCTGGATCCCACATGCTCAACTCCCCCATGATGCTCCCATTGCTGACATAATCCTTTTTAAATGTGGAAAAATCCTCCCTCCCCCTCCACCCAAAATGGTTGATGAAAATGCCTTGAATTTAACCAATAAGAAACTGAAATATCAAACCACCACTCTTTAATCAACAAATCATGAGCCAGCATGGACCCCAGTAAATTCAAAAAAACCCACCCAACCACCCAATCCAGCCCACCCATATGCCAATCGACCTATTGTTTCCAACTAAAATCCATGGAATTATTTGTAGGAGGTTGAATTTTGAAAAACGGTCCATGACTTGGTTGAGGCCCTAAGCCTTGAAATGTACCTATATGCAGATTATGCAGCTCAATTTCCAACTCAGCACTATGCTTTATTATTTGATGCCAATGAATTTTGAAGTGACCACCAATTAACATAAGAGGATGTTTCCTCCCCTGATTCTCGCCCCTCCAAAAGGCTGAAGCAAAATCAGTTGCATTCTTGGCCAAAGGGATTCCCGACTCTGTCCTTCCCTCCATGCAATAAGATCAAAAAAAAAGTTCTACTGATTTCACCTTGTTGCCCACAAGGCAGTACAAAAAGTTACAATTGTTGCAAAATTTAGTTTCAAGACCCGCATTACCAGCAACAACATTGCCACCTTTACCACACTACCCAAAGTTCGCCTCAAGGCTGAGAAAGCCCTATCAGAATACATCACAACCCTTCTCATAGCCAAATTCCAGCTGCCTGAGACAATCTGCTACCTCAACCCCCATTTTGCAGATGCACCCAAGCCCATGCTCACAGCACTCTGCTGTACACTGTCTGACACAGAGGAGAAAGATGAGCCTCTTGATCCCAACTCACTCCCCACCATGGATGCATAGCGGTATAACACATATGACCTGGTTAGTTCATTTTAGATTTTTTTATTTTTATTTTCAAAATAGATTTGAGTGATATTCTCATATCTTTCTGTTTGTTAAATTCTAGCTTAGTATAAGTTTTGCCCTTGGATCTTGGTATTGTCCGTCTCCTGGTTGGATTGACTCAGTAAATAAAAGATAGATTCAAAAGTTGTTTATCCCAATAATTTTAGATAAAACTTTAGAAAAAATTGAGTTTATTTATGGATCTGATTAGTACTTGGTAAAGATAGTTTGTAATAACAATAGCTATAAGAATACTTATTATCTATGAGGATCTTGTAATTGGGTATAAGTGCTGATATAGGCAATAAAGAGTCAATGAGTTATCTGTGATGGACGGGGTCTCTGAAAACTGCCACAAAGCATTTAGACAAGAGTGCCCAGGTGAGTGCCCACAGGCAGGATAGCCCTGCTGTGGAAATGTCCCTAATCTGACTGTGTGGAAACCACTTTACTAAGAAAGTTTGGGCTACAGTCAAGACTATGCTGGCGCTCAGAAGGAGGGCCTGACCCCCTGAGAGGGCGTACAAGGACTGGATGGCCTTTTTGAAGCCTGAGCTGCTGTCCATGTGTGGTTTCCATGTTTTCCCTTACTAAACTAATTTCAAATCTAAAAACTTATTTGCAAATTTATTAAGTTTTTGTTTAATCTATAGAAGATGAAACTGTGTAAAGCAGTTTCGCCTGCTCAGATTTATACTGAGCTTAGTGGGGAAGAGCAATTCCTGTTCCCCATGGAGTCTGCAGGCGTCTTCCCAATGGCTGGCCATATTCAAGAATCTAGACCCTCAATTCCAGCGTCGAAGCCCATTCTTGAACTCAGGCTGGGTACCCTTGGGGTTGCAGAAATTTTTCCATAAATATTTTTCAGCTTCGATTTACTCTCAAATCCCAGGCTGTTCTCTTTGCCCATATTCCTCAATATTAATTTTGCTGCCTCTTTTGGTAATATTGTGTTTGGCGACATCTGGTTGGCCAGAGTGCCATTTGCAAGGATTTTCATTCTTGTCAATACTCCCATGAACGTCAGGTTTGACTGCACCTGATTGGCTGAAAATCTGGGTCTGGTCCACTCCCTCATCGCTGCATTTAGTATAATTCGATTTTGCAGCATCTGGTTGGACAGAGCGCCATTTACAAGGATTTTCATCCTTGTCAATACACTTTTGGGCATTGAGCTCAGCCGTAACTGACTGGCCACAAATTTGTGTCTGAGGGTCTGATCCCTCATCACCACATTTGAGAATATTTTGTTTGGTGGCATCTGGTTGGCCAGAGTGCCATTTTCAAGGCTTCCCTTCCCCATCAGCTTTAAAATTTAATTTTAACTCCGATTTTGAGGCATCTGATTCATCAGATTTCCATTTACAAAAATTGGTGTTGTTAAGCCCCTCTCCCTTGGCATTGACTATCACCCTAGGGAATACTAGGGCAATGTGATGGTCAGGCAACGCCTTGACCGTTACATCACCCCCAGATGAGAGCCCCCTCCAGTTCCAGAACTCCTCTACCTTCTGCGGGCAGTTGCTGCAGTCATTGGCTGGCTGCCAGGTGGACTCCTCCACTGGGTAGCCTACCCATTTGACTAGATACCAGCACTTCTTCCACGAAATTTTTGACTCCAAGATTTCTTCCACCTTGTACTCCACATCTCCCAGGTTTCCCGAGTGGACTGGCTTCAGTTTCTCTGGGAGAGGGCCTTCAAACTTCCTCAGTTGTGAGACATGCAGTACTGGATGCACCTGCAATTCCTCAGGGAACTCCAGCTCGTACGCCACTTCATTTACCTGGTGGAGGACCTTGAATGGGCCCAGAGCAACTGGTCCAAATTTCCTACAGCTTTCCAGAACCGCGTAGTTTTTAGCGTTGATCATCACTAGGTCTCCTTCCTTTAGCACCAGGGCCTCGGATCAGTGAGTGTCAGCCTTCCTCTTCTGCATTTCTACCACTTTGACTAAACTTTCATGCAGGGCTTTTAGGTTTTCCTTCATTTCTGTTGCCAAGTCGTTGGCCGGTGGGTTTGGACCTCTGGGGTGGGTTTCCACCATCTTTGGATAGAACCCATAGTTCGCCATACATGGCGACATTCCTGTTGATGAATTAAGTTATTATAGACGAATTGGGCTAGTCTTAGCCAGTCCGTCCAGTGTTCCTGTTGTGTAGTCACGTAGCATCTCAGGTACTGCTCAAGGACTTGGTTAACTCGTTCCATCTGGCCGTCTGACTGTGGGTGTTAAGCTGAGGATCTGCATGGCTTGATATGAAGATTTTTGAGTAGGTGTTGCCAAAATCAGGCGATGAATTGGGGCTTCTATCCGATACTATCTCCTCCAGTAGACTGTGGTGGGTGAACACCTCATTAAAGAAGATATACGCCATGCCCTTTGCTGTGATGTTGGAGTTACAAGGAAAAATTCCGCATACTTGGTCATTCTGTCTACCACAACCATCACAGCGTCATATCCCATTGATATTGGAAACCCCGTTATGAAGTTCACACTCAGTGAGGACCATGGCATTTCCGCAATCTGGAGGGGCTTGATTTTTCCTAAAGGCTTCTGCCTAACGTGCTTGGAACGGGCATATGTGACATAATTTTGGATGTACTCCCTCACGGCGCTGGGCATCCCCAGCCAGTAGTAACTCCAGGCCAGGAGCTCTATAGTTCTCTCATTTCCAGGGCGTCCCTCCAAGGGGTGGTCATGGAAAGTGCTTATCGCCTCCTCCTGGAGCTCGCGGTTGGGCAGCCATGGGCGCCCTTTGTGGAGAATGAGGCCTTTCCTTTTACAGAAATTCTTATGTTGCTCATTCTCTACCCCCTCCTCCAGGTCCTTCCACAGTGTTGCCCAATAATTTGAGCTTCGCTGGGCGGCCTGGAGCTTTTCCCTCAGTTCCTGGGTGGCATTCTGGATGACAGCGAACACATTTGAGGGCAACATAGTAGCGGTTTTGTATGCATCCAGCTCCTCCCTTGGGAAGGACTTACCTGGGTCCCTTCTTAGGAGATCTGGGATGAGGTTGCTTTCCCCCAGCTTGTATACAATCCTAAAGCCATAAGACGCCAGCTCTAGGTGCCATCTGGCCTTGCGCTGGTTCATGCGCTTTGAGCTCTTGTAAAACTCTAGGGCGCAGTGGTCCGTTCTGATTGTAAATGGATGTCTGGCGTAGAGCAAGTGGTGCTGCCATTTCTCCAAGGCTGATACAATCGCTAAGAGCTCCTTGTCATACACGGGGTAGTTGGTCTCAGCGGGCAGCATTTTCCTGCCAAAGTAGCTTAAGGATGGTCTACCCCATCTTCTTGAACAGGTGGGCACTTGCACGAAATTCGTTGGGTATGTCCGCCTCTGTCTCCAGCCCTACTACTGCATTCACCCCAGGCTTCCCTCCGCCAGTGGTGAAGAAATCTAATGCCACTGGGGGTTGGTTCTTGGGGTGTAGCAAGACCAGGCGCTCCTGCAGTTTGAACTGAGGGGAGTACTTGTGCCACCACTGCATGCCCAGGATTATGGGATGAGGCAAATTTTTAATGGCACTGAATGACTCTTGGAAGGTGTGAGGCCCCTGCCACAGCAGCACCTGGGTCTTAAATTCCAACTGCCAACCGTTTTTAGGGTGTCTGCCAGCGTCACGGCTCCCTTCCATTCCATTTCCAGCCTCATTTCTTTTGCTAACCCGTAGTCTAGATAGTTATCTTCTGCTCCGGTGTCCACCAGCGCCCATAGTTGATCCCCCTTTTTCCCTTTCTTCCCCAGAGCTGTAACGAATAGGGGAAATAGAGATATAACGAGGTATTTCCATTACTGATGGTAGCAACGCGCGCAGGAGTAGGGCGGAAGTTGTAGGAGGGACTAGGGTTTTTCTCTCTATGGTTTCCCAAAGTGTTTACCCCATTTGCGGAGCTGGAGGACAAACCCTGTGAGGACTCCTGCGAGGGGTTGGAGACTGGATCAGTCTCAGCTCAGTGGCTGCGGAACTTCCCATGTTGTACTCTGGTATGGGTCTTCACTTGTGCTAATGCTAGTTGGCCCTACACCTGGGTCATGACTGAAATCTCCTCATCGAGGGTAGCTCCCAGGTGAGTGGCAGCTAATGCAGTAAGGATGTCAGGGCGGAAGTTCTGGCGGAACATTCGTGCTATCTGAGTAGAGGTGACCTTGGCTGCCTTGGCCAAAGGGCGATACACACGGGCGTACTCCATAACTGACATCTTTCCTTGAGTGAGGTTCAGAAGGGCGGACCATGCAGCGTCTTGGGAGTCATTCAGCATAGCCACTCTCTCAACCAGTTGGAGACATTCCTCCAAGTTGGGAGGAAGCATCATATGGGCTTCCAGTAGATTAGTGAACCAATCCGCTAGGTTTCTGGGCAGGGCGGTTACTATCAGGGCAATCTGAAGTGACACTGGGGCCACCTTCTGACGCCGTGGTCAGCTGGGCTTGAAGTTTAACACGAGAGAAGGTGGCGTGCAAGGTGATCAGCTCTCCTGGGGTGAGGGCCTGTCAGAACTCAGATGTGGACTGCTCAGATTGAAAGTAGATGTTGGTATGTCCCTTGGAGGGAAGGAAATGGGAAACTTCTCTTAGGAGAAATAGAAGAGAGAAGATGACCATCAAAAATGTGGTTGGGTGTTCATACCACGCAGGCAGGGCGCGTTCTGACGGCTTGTCCACCATGTCCAGGAATAAAGACATCAATTCAAATGAGTTTCATCTAATGTGACGGACGGGGTCTGTTTCTGCCACAAAGCAGTTTGGCAAGAGTGCCCAGGTGAGTGCCTACAGGCAGAATAGCCCTGCTGTGGAAATGTCCCTAATCTGATTGTGCGGAAACCACTTTACTAAGAAAGTTTGGGCTACAGTCAAGACTATGCTGACGCTCAGAAGGAGGGCCTGACCCCCTGAGAGGGCGTACAAGGACTGGATGGACTTGTTGAAGTCTGAGCTGCTGTCCATGTGTGGTTTCCATGTTTTTCCTTACTAAACTGATTTGCAAATTTGAAAACTTATTTGCAAATTTATTAAGTTTTTATTTAATTTATAGAAGATGAAACTGTGTAAAGCAGTTTCGCTTGCTCAGATTTATACTGAGCTTAGTGGGGAAGAGCGGGTCTTGTTCCCCACGGAGTCTGTGGGCATCTTCCTGATGGCAGGCCATATTCAAGTATCTAGGCCCTCAATTCCGGCGTTGAGGCCCATTCTTGAACTTGGGCTGGGTACCCTCAGGGTTGTGGAAACTTTTCCACATTTATTTTTTAGCTTTTGATTTACTCTCAAAGCCCGGGTCATTATCTTTGCCTATATTACTCAATATTACTTTGTTGCCTCTTTTGGTAATATTTCATTTGGCAGCATCTGGTTGTCCAGAGCACCAATTTTTAGGCTTCCCTTCCCCATCAGGCTTAATGATTTATTTCCAACTAATTTTGAGGCATTCGATTCGTCAGATTGCCATTTACAAAAGTTGGTGTTGTCAAGCCCCTCTCACCTGGCCTTGACTATCACCCTAGGGAAGACTAGGACAATGTGATGGTCAGGCAACGCCTTGACCGTTACACTATCTTTGGCTAGTATGGTTTGAGCTTTAGATCTTTATAATTTTTCCACATGTTAATTCCAGCTAAGTAAAAAAGTAATTAAAAACAAAAAAATTACAATAATTAATCAGGATAAGATGGCTGGTAATAAGTCCTCTGGAAATTCTGTTAAGAAAAACTACAAATTAACTAAAGAATAGTATGCAAGAAAAAGAATTTAACTTAAGTGAGAAATTTATAAGATAGATTTAACTGCACCAAAGTTTATATGCAATAGCTCAGGAGGTAAGATCTCATTAAATCTAAATTAATTAAAGAAACTGAGCTTCTAGTTCAATATGCACTCAAAGTTTACATCTTCTAATTAAATTGATGATTTTTTGCAAATATATTGAAAACTTTTATACCATAATATTCATAAAAGTACTGTCATGGATTAAGCCACAAATTCACCTGGAAGTAATACTAACATCAGGAAGAACTTCTTCAATATTTAACAACAACAGTTTCAAATATAATAATTGCGTCACAGAACTAAGAGATGAACCCCTTTAGTGACCGCAAAAATTCAAACAATTTTATATCTGTTGATTTGAAATCAACCAAAGAAATTTAACAGTTGATTTATAAATTAATTTGAGATTAGATAGTATCATCAACAGCGAAATTCAATACCTTTATACCTTTACAATCTGAAAAAAGAACAACCTTAAAAAGATGGAGATTTTTTTATATTGCCTCTTATGACAGGAGTTTTACAGATATCACATCAGATGCTAGTTTCCATGACAGAAAAGTTGACTCAATTATTACCAAAACAGGTTAATGACAATCCTCAATATATCAAATGAGACCCTATTAAGACGTCCTAAAACAGCTCCACCCACCTACCTCAAATCACCAAATTTAAAAAAGGATAAAATGTCAATAATGGGAAGTGATATTCTAAATCCTGATAAAGAAGTGGGGATTACGCAAGGTGAAACCCAACTTAATAGTCAAAGGATGTCCACCATAAGATCGTCCCAAAGCATAACTGAACTAAAACAAATGTATGCTGTGATCAAAGTGTTGAAAAGTAACGCCTAACCCAAATTGCCTGAAAAAATTACATTATTGGAAATTTTTCTGGTTTTGTATATAAATTTTCCTGAATTTTGTTAATAATATAAAATACTTCGGTTTTAATTTTTAAAGAAACTTTTAACACCAATATTGAGTTTACATATACATTTTATCTGTTTTTGTTTTGTGAAGAGATCTTCAGTAATCAGTTTGGGATTATAATTGATAAGAAGACATCAGTAACCAGTATGAAATATGCTCAAAATGGACACTTGGGTTGAGGTTACCTTAAAGCTGTTGGCTAAGGGAGAGGTTATTCAAGGATTCCAATGTTTCTTGTTCAGGGGGACAGAGTAAAAAATTTTAAATCAGGAAGGTAAAAGGGTGTCCAAGAATATCTTACTAACGGGGAAAGTAACAACTGAAAACAGCAACACTTGCTACATTTTGTGTCAGGCAAAGAGTAAATCAATGAGGATTGGATTACACACTTTATTGCATTGCTTTCGCTTTTGGTGTCTATTAATGTACTCCACTACCCCTAATCAGCATGTTACCAATTTAAAAAACCTTTGAAGTAAGCAAAGTATGAGATGTTGACTCTGGTGTTCAATACAGGGATATGACCATCATAAAATTGAGCAAAATACGCACAATGTATCAAGAAATGAGAGATATTAATAATGAAGGGGATTAACATAGCGAAGAGTCCCTCCAAACTCCTGGCAACAGAAGAGAACACCCTCAAGGAAGACTCATTAACTGGAATTAGAAGTAGAAGATTTACAAACATATCTTTATAAAATCTTGGAGAATTCTATAATATCATGCGCAATTGATAAACCAATTGTGAGTAGAACTTAACCTTTAAAGAAAATTGATTTCACATTAAAAATTTTGAAGACCAACTATTATTCTTAAAAAGTTATATTTTGATCAATTGCAACTTATCTTTAATGGATAATGTTTGATCATAATAAATCCATAGATACACTTTTGACAGAAATTTAAGACCTTAATCTCATTGTTTAAGTTTGCCCACTACCATAGTTAACTCCATCCAGATTAGCAACCATCTGGAGACACCAATATTGACAACTCAACTGACTACAGCGCAGACGCACATTGTGCACAGTGAATTAGTTGAAGAGGATTTGATTACAAACTCACTTAAAGATAGTTTTATCCTGGTGAAAGAATGTTGCAGGTTTCCTGAAGATGTATGATAACAGCATGAATGGCGCCTGTGATTGTCAGAAAGCTTACCATGATTTTTATGCGTGTTTCATGAAGCCCAAGATTTTTTTAGTGTGAGATTATTTCTGGAAATAAAATTGTAATGTGGGCAAGAATTCCTTGAAGGAATTTGAAGGTGCCCAAGATATCCAGAACTTGGAGCAGGTACTCTTGTTAATGAATATGGGTTATAACAGTTTCAATTGGTAGTTATGCTGCTTGATATTATCTTAAAGCAAATCAGTTATGGAAACATGCATGACGGACTTGCCTTTTGCAAAATGATACTAATGAATTTTAAAGAGATGCATCATGCTTTTATGAACATATGACCCTAGCCATAAAGACCGCAATGTCACTGAAATCCCTCAAAGAAGAGCTACTCAGTACACAAGAGTTGTACAAGAATGAATATAAAGCCACTGGTCAACCAACTCAGAGAATAGTAAAGAGCTGTCTAAGCCACTTAGGATAAGAGTGAGAACCTAGAGACGAATCCTAAGCCTCAAAAACGTTTATTGAGCGGTAATGCAGACTATTGCACAGATAAGATCCCTTTTAGAATCGCTTGATCCGCTTGACCTTATGGCCTCTATATGCTTGACAAAGGTCTGCTTCCTATAATCCCTGGTATAAGATAATCTACTTCCATAAATGGATAACAAAAATACAACTACAATACATGTAAAAGGTTCTTTTTATTGAATAATTAGGGAAATATCTAAGCTTGATTCATTAGCTTCAGAACAAGGACGTCCCAGCTAAAATTGATTTACATTAATTCAAATGGATGTAATGAGTAAATTTTGCCTTTAATTTAGGGGAACGAGTCATTAAAGTCAAGTTCAGGCACGTGATGGTTCCAGAAGCGTTGAGGGCTTGAAAGGAATGGTGGACTCCAGGATGACTCAGCAACTAGGACCTGTATTTATTTTAGAAAAATTTAATGGGAAGAAATAGAGTATTCATGAAACTGATTTTGAGTCAATAATTTGACAAAATATTACCACTTTTTACTTAACTCACATATTGGATAACCTATTATGGAGGAGATTGATGATATGAATAGGGCCAGTGCATCAAGTATTTCACTTGTGTGCCAGCTCTCATTACTTTTTCTGAGCATCAACTTGCTCAATACGTTGAGGCGATGGACACCTCTGGCCTCATAAACAAAGAAAACCCATAACTATACCTCCTTATGCCCCATGTCGCTGATGCTCCCACTTAAATGCTGTCCGCCATGGTCCACCAGCTAAAGCGGGCGCCAGACAAAAGTTTCCTCAAAGCATCCTCACCTTCTGATATGGCTTCCTAGGCTGTTAGCTGAGAATCCATATTAGTAATTTTTAATATCTAATAATCCCTTTGTTTGACCCATTTGCAAATAAAGATGCATGGCGGCTCCCCCTTTTGGGTTGGCCGCTACTAGTGCTAAAAGCTGAAAATAATAGGATCTCAAAGATTTTGCATGAACCTGTTTGATTATCCTCTCATTGGACAAGTGTTTTTTGGGTATAAACAACAAATGAGAATCGTTGTAGGATTATATAAGGTCCTTTCCACAAGAAAGCTTCCTTGTGTGCTCATCAAAAATTCATAATTATCACAGTGAAATACTTGATCACCATCATCAAACTGATGCAAAATACTTTAGTGAATGTCAGTTTGAGCTTTTTGATTGATCTTGCGAGTCTAAGCCAGTCCATAGGCTTCAGTTTAAATTTTGATTAGTGCTTAAACAAACCAATCTAAATATCTTCAGTACAAAAGCCATCTACATCTTCATGATAGAATGTAGTAGAGGTGACAGGCAAATTGTTGGCCACAAAGTGATTGGAAGGGCGAGTATCTCTTGTAGCTACGGTATTCAATACTATAGGCTAAATGTTGGCCCCAAAATAAAGGGTCTATTGCATTTCAATGCAGCAGAGAATTTTCGTAGTATCTTCTCCAAAGTCTCTTTTACCAGTTCTACAGTACCATTAATATTATGGCCAGGGAGTAGCCAGGACTCTTCACACTCTCATGAGTTCTTTGAGTTTATAAATCATTCTGGACGTGAAATTTGATTGCTTTATTTTTTCAGTATAACTTAGGGCACCATTTTCAATGTATAATGTTTTCCATAATAAACTTAATGGAAGTAACTACCATGGTATCACATATGGGTTTATCGTTGACCCACTTAGTAAGTGTTCAATAACTACAATGATGTATTGGTGATTAAAATTTTACTGATGGGTATAGTTTTAATAAAATTGATAGAAATAGTATGCCAAGTCAAGTTAAACTTAATGATCTGATAGGTAGTAGACTTCTAAAGGGATGTTGAGATTTACATTCTTGAAAATTCATCAATATGTCCTGAAATGTGAACTCATAATCTCCCAAAAGTGACTTTATTGTACCTGATTTAGAGTCTTAATTCTCCCACCATGGCCAACAAGACAGTGTACCTGCATAATGAATTCAAATTATTTGGTTAGGGTAAGATATAAACATTTTTTGACAATCTTTCTAGTTTTATAAAATTCTAACAATTTAAAGATCAGTGTTCTGAAACAATCTTTTATAAAGTTTTCTGATTGATAGGCTGCTCATCATCACATTGGTAAGCCTTTATCTTCTCAAATAGGTGGTTGGCAAAAGAGGACAACGCTGAAATGATGGGCAGTATAGAGAGACCGTCGGCATGCTGATAGACTAACCAGCGCAAGGTATGACTTCATAGTTGTAAGCCTGAAGGTTAAGAGCACATTTTTCCAACCGCCCTTCAGGCTTCTTAAGAATTTAAAGCCATTTTATAGAAGCAATATTTATTGACATCCTGAAACTTGGTACCATGCAGGTATACACAAAATCTTTTGTAAACGAAGATGATGGCATAAAAATATACATTCTGTTAACAAAAATATAGTTCTTTTAAGGTCTAATTAGAGCACAGCTACAGAAGGCGGCCAGATGACCCCCATAATCATTGTGTTTGATTTTACTGCTTTAATGACTGTTAACAAGGTGACAATTAAACAATATATGGTCAGTTAAAGTCTGGGTAGAAAAGGATGAGCGCTTGAGTTAAGGTTGCGCATATCTTGTTAATTATTGACGTAAAGGCTTGATTCCGCCAAGTTGGTTTACACAGGGTATTAGTCACTGAGCAACCAAATCAGATGATATGAAGATTTCCAACTCTAATAAAAACCTGATAAAAGATAAATGTATCAATCTCCCCTATCAACACTTTATTAATCTTTTAATAATCGCAGACTTATTTACAAGAACCTACAAAAAGACCTCCTCCTCAATCTTCCAATCAACTCTTTAAATCTCAGTCTCCCAAGCCAAATGTATCCTTATCTTGGAAATCTCCTATTCGATTTCTCTTTTCTAGGAGTTCTCATCTATCTTGAAATCTTGGTGTAATTTCACTCAATTCACTGAGTGGTTGACACTTTGATCAATTTGCTTCTCATTCATATATCTTTTCTGTCATTTTTGAGACTCATTTCAATTTCCATTTCCGATCCAATGAAATCTGTAGCATATCATCCAGGTACATCAAATTCTTGACGCTTATTAAAGGTGTCTTTACAATCAAAGACCATTGAAAGATTGCTATACTCATTAAAAACCAAAACAATGGGTCAGATAACTGATACAAGCCTTTAATGTCGTGACAAAAATATCCTATCATTTCAGGAATAACACTACATCTCATTTATTTTCAGAACTTCTCATTCAGATAATGGTATTTACTTTTGGTATTGCAGTCATATACCTTGTATGTCAACAATGTGGCTTAAATACTCCAATTAGGCCTTATAACTTAGTATTTTCTTGGTTTGATTTTCAACTGAGACTTACCTATCTGAAATAAAACTTCCTCTAGGTGGGACAGATGTTTTGATAAAGTACACAGAAACACATTGATATCATAAATTAAACTAAAACGCAGCTTAAATTTAGGTCACCTATGATAGAATTTATAGTTTGTTGAAAAGTGATGGGCTGTTGCAAAGATCCTGGGGCACACAGGTCATCTGGCATAGCCCTTTGGGAGGTGATTTTTGCGCATTTCTCTTATTCCTCTTTAGGAAGGTCAATTTGCAATAGCCACTTATAAGATCTAGTGCATTGAAATATTTTTCACCCCCTAATTGTAAGGACACTGTCTATTTTTAGAAAAAGGGTAGAATCTTTTATTTTTGTGCTTTAATTTAAATAGCAATAATCAATCGCCACCCAGTTAGAATTGTCCTTCTTGACAATAAGTATAAGGCTAGCCCTTGGACTGCAGTAGGGGACAATCATGCCTTGTTGAATCAGCTGATCAAGCTCTTTATGAACAACTTCTTTGTTTTTTTTACTTCATCAAATAGGCCAACAATGTTTGGGTCTGGCATCACCATATTTAATATAGTACTGAGTCTCTTTTCTTACGCCCCAAAACCTTGTCACTATTGGTAAATACTTGAGCATATTTCATAGCACTGGCAAGGCTAGATCCTTTTTTTCTTCCAATATCCTTTGTACCCGTCGCTGTGATATAATCAAACAAACATTTGGCGCTGCATCTGACAACCTAAACTACAATAAGCTTCCTATACCTATTGAATTGAATTTTGTTTTATGATACAAGATGGTTGTAGGCCATTTTCTAATTATTTTTATTGTAATTTCTAAGAGGTTAATTTTCCAGAAGGTTGCAAATCACTACGTGCCCAGAGTTAATTAATACTAAACTGACATGGGGTTGACCTGTATTTTTCCCTTGGGGAGTAGACTTCTCACAGTTATTCTTTCAAAAGGTATATGAAAAAGCTAGTGCCAACAACTTGCTACTCCTGAGAGTAACTCACAATTATTGACTGCTCATAAAGGAGTACCATGACTTTCAGAGATATTAATAAGTGGTGACTGACTGTTTCCCAACTTGCTGGTAATAAATGACAACCCATTTGGTGTGAATTACATGAATAAAATTGGATAAATTATTAAAAGATACTTTTATTCCCATAAGTAGAGTAGATGCAGAAGTTGTCCAATATTCTAAAATGTATTGTCTTTTTAACTAAGGAAGGCTTCATAGAACTTAGGGACTGGTACCAATCATAAATTGATAATTGTGACTAGGCAATACAGTATCTGACAGACTTTTATGGAGCCAAATCTCATTGTAAAGCATTATAAGCTCCTTCACTAATAATGTTCTCAGGACCAGATGTTCCATACGGTGTTGATAGGCATGGTGAGGCAATCTTCAGTCTCTTTACAAAGTAAATTAATATCACATATAACAAAGCTCCAATATCAACTATTGCTCAGACTTGAATCTTATACACTATTATATTGCCATAAGTACTGTCATGGGTGAGGCTGTAAGGGTACTAGTGGATCATACCCATAACCACCATAATGGATAGAAATCAAATTGAAACTGGTAGAATTGTGGGCAACTTACAATCCAAAAAAGGAATTAAACAACATCCCTTTATAGATTCAGCTAACCCAAGAAATTTATATAGCGCTCAGGATGACACCATCAAAAATAATTCAATACCTGGCACCCAGAGATTTAAATATTGGAAATGATGAAGCTGTCAGAATTGACTATAAATTTTTGACCCATTTATACCTTTGAAGGAAGGAAAAAATAATTTGCAATTTTCAATGAAAAAGAGATGAGACAAGCAGATTACTTTGATAGGAACAAGCGAGCCTCTCAACTGAATATTACCAAAAGTGGCAATCAAAAAGTTTCAAAAGTCTCTCATAATTCTGATGTGAGGCGCATCAAAGGCGCGCCAGTGCATGACCTGAAATCAAAGAGCATATTACCAAATTAGATGATTAATAAATAACCTGAGGAAAATCTAAAGCTCACAACCTGGAAGAAGGGACTGAAAAGGGGCTCCTTGGATTCAGGTTTAGGGTAATCATCGTGAGAAGGAGCTCACAGATTCTGGAATTAAGTAAAAGGGACGAAGTAACTAAGGTGAAAGTAAGAGCTGCCTCACTAGGCGTTCCTAAAACCCCTGATATTCAAGTCTAGATCCCAATTTATTTTACCTTTTTATTCCAATAATAACCTGATTTTTGTGAGGCACTAAAAATACTTCGATTTTATTTTTAAAAAAACCTTTCTACAGAATCTCAAACTATCCGTTTTGTTTCACTTTAAAGGTTTAAATGATCAAATCGCTAGTAACCAGTCTGTTATTAGCATTTTAGCATAGTACGTAATAAGTCTAAAGTATGTTCTGTCTAACAGAACACTATTTTACGCTAATACCTTGGAGCTAAACTGCCAAATGAGAAGTTGGATAGGATTCCGCTGTGTCCTAAGGGCCAACATAAAGAGAACATATTAGAGAGTGTCAACAAGAGTTTCACCAAGGGCGAGAGCAGTTTAACTATGTGATCAATTTTACATTGGTTGTATCAGTGAAAATTTTTAAATGAGGATAATCATACCATTTTAACGGTTTTCTGGTGCCTAATTTGTGCAGAACAAATCCCATGATCAGCAATTCTTCCTCACAAGTTAGTGAGCTGAAGTCAGCATGTTGACTGTAGTTCTCACTAAAGGGGTGGCATTATCAGACCAGAGTGAAAATCAAGATACTACTAATGAGCAGTTTGATGACGTGGATATGGATGTTTATCACAGAGAGGATTTTCTGGACTCTGGCAAAGGTGGAGGGGACTATCCATTAAATACTTTGTACCCTTGAACTAGAAATTTCTGATCTATTTAACCAGTTTGAGAGCGTCTAGAAGACTGCTAGAAGAGCGCAAATTGGCTCCATTGCAATAGTGAGAGGGCCTTTAACCATGATTAAGCTATAATCTTATGTTAAGGTTCTGAAGAATAGAGTTTTATCTCTTGAGAAAGAGAACTGAGTATACATTTTTACTCTGAATTATTATGGTGAGTGCTCGGAATAACATAACAACATTCTGTATACAGTGACAATAGTATAACGAGTTGAAGGCTCAACTGCTTATTATACCAGAACATACCTCAAAATGATCAGTTAATCATTTGGAGACACCATTATAGGCCACTCAACTGACTGCCATGAAATTTCTCATGATGTGTAATGACCCTATTGAAGAAAACACTAACTTCTAATCTTAATCTAAGACCATGTGCACACCTGGAGAAGAAACAATTTCTGGTTTCCTCCAGATGTACAAAATAAAGGATTGTACATTTGACCTTTAAAATGCTCACCACATGCAAAAATGCATAAGTCACGAGGCTTAAGATATTCTTAGCTCAAGCTTAGCCTTTAACTAACTGGACCAAAGTAAAACTATACTTCATATTAAAGGCTTCTAGTGAACAAGAAGTAAACATGAAAAGGAGTTTCTAATTATGAAAATGGTCAGGGATGAGTTGGTAGTGAACTACGCCTCTGGCTACTATCTTAAAGCTCAACAGTTATGGACAACGGGAACTATGGTTTTACTAAAGTGATAAATAGTTCAGATGACGTCGTTGGAAATGCATTTCTTCTTGAAGATGCATAAGAATCTCACAGTTAAGAGCGCGGTATCCTTGAAGGCTCTTAAAGAAGCATTACTAGACATACAAGGGACATACAAAATGAAATTTAAGGAAACAGGAAAACCCCATCGATGAATTAGCAAGGCAGTCTATGTCACTAATGGCAAAGGGTGATAAATTAGAGAATAATAAACCCAAACTTCCAGAGCCCCTGCCTCGTCAAAGACTACCCTTTAATAAATGACATCATCCTGGGCACTTCTACCAATCTTGTCTGTTAAATGTCATCAAAAAGTAGCATATATCCCAATAAAGAGAATACCACAAATTTTATATATTTTGTTGGATTTTCTTACCAAGGGTGAAAATGACCACAAAGGTGGGGATCTAGCCAATTTAGGGTACCACGTGTTAGGGGCACCTAGGTTGGTGGCTGTGCTTTCTAGTTAAGATTCAACAAAATCAATGGAACCAAATCAGGGAAACCTAACTGGCTCGAGAAAACTAATCTACCTGGACCATTAACTCAATTAAAAAAGGAGATCAACTGGTGATGGTTACTTTCAAGAGATTAGACCAGGATTTCACAGATACTTTCAAGACCAAAACGAGCGCTGACGCTGAGACAATTTAAATAATTTGCCATTGAAGTTTTATCTACTGAGAAACCCCTTTGGAAAGAGTGTGACTTAAGTGGAATTAGTGATCCAGAAAAGTTCGCTCCTTAGATGTTCTGGACACTGGAGCTCCATTAAACATAATTTCTTCCAAGCTCATGAAGAAAAGGAATTTTATGCCTGATATGGACTATAACATAAATTTTTGAACTGCAAGACTTGACATTATCCACGCTTTAGGAGCCTACACTGCATTAATCTTATGATTTGGATGCATGTTCTAGTGGCGCCGGCAGTTATTTTGATATGGCCACTACAGATTCTTAATTGGGATGCAGCTTCTTAAGTTTGGCACCAAAATCAATTTTACAACCAGCACTGTGATTATCTTATAATATCAACTTCAGCTGGTGTTTATGGATGAGAAGTTAAACTGTGGAAGCAGCAGACGTCTTTAGTGAAGATAGATCAATCAAAATTACCCCATTCACCCCATCCTTATAGTGAAGGGTGTGAAGCAACTACACTCTATGGTCAGCGTGGAATAAATGCTTTCACTGAGCACTAGTAAAATCATGGAGATCTGAACAGAGTATTTCCTCTAAATGACCTTGTCAATCAGCTTGAAGATTTTTCCAGATACTATATTGGAAGACTATAGTCGTGATTGAATCTGCAGACAAGAACTAAGAGCTTTAACTGAATTATATGATACCAGCTACTTGGGATATGAATGTCATTTTAGGAAATGTTAAAGCTTAACCAATAAGAGTCAATAAAGGACAAATCATTGCATAGGCGTGACTGACCAGTTGCAATGCTATTGATCTAGTACAAGCTGTAGGGGACTTTAATGAGCTCAGGTTTGGAGTTGTGAATCCTAAACAACAGAAAGAGCTGGACAAGCTATAGATTGAGTATAGTGGAATCTTTCTCACGAGATCTAAAGATTATAGACTCTGCAATAGAGAGATCCACAAAATGGAAACGGGATCCACTATACCATACAGATTAAAACTTTACTGTTGCTTGAAAGCTGAAGATGCTGCTATTAAACATGAACTTAATCAACTATCCGAAATCAGGACTTATCAGACGGTTACGAGAGTCTTTGGCTTCACCTCTGTTGCTAGTATGCAAAAAAGAATGGTACTCATCGCTTTTCTATTGGACTACCACCGCTAGAACAAAATAATCAAAAAGGATTTCTACCTGCTCTCAATATAGATGACACTTTGAAACGCCTGGGAAGATCGAAATATTTCTTAGTGATGTTTTTGGCCATATGATACTGGAAGATGGAGCTCTCACCACAGTGCTAGGAGAAATGCGCCTTGATTAGTAGTCAGGGTTTTATTCAAGCTAACAAAGATGATGCAGGGGTTCTGCAACGCTACTGCAACTTCCAGCGCACAATGGATTGCATTTTAGCAATCTTAAATCGTCCAGTGTGTTGATTTACTAAAAAATAACATGTTCAATTGTATTCTCCAAAAGCATCTTAAACACCTCCGTGAATTCTTTACCCAGATGTGCGCATCAAATCTAAGGTTGAAATGGATCAAATGCACCCTATTAGAGAGGCAACTTGAGTTCCTCAGGCATGAGATCTGTCCTAGAAGAATCATGCCCCAGGACTAGAAGGACAAAATGATCGTGCCAATGGTGCCATACAAGAGCGTGTGGGTTTTTAAATGCTTCAGGATGGTGGGATATTACTGGCAGTTTATCCCCTATGTCATGGGCTTGGATGTACCCCTCACTTACCTGCTGACAAAATAAAAAAGTTTGAGCAAGACATGAAGTGGGACAGGCCTTTGAGGAGTTAAAAGTGAAATTTGTAGAGGCGGCAATATTGGCCTACCCAGATTTCAACAAAAATTCTTATTCTACACCAATGCAAGTGACATTGTACTTGGCACGATACTGACCCAACTGTATGAAGAAGTGGTGGACCACCCAATTGAGTATTTTTCAAAGTTTTTGGAAAAGCCAAGAAGAATTACACTGTCATGGAGAGAGTGTGCATAGTGACTTAAACAGTAAAGCATTTCTGACCTTACCTGTATGGGGTCCACTTAAAAGGTGTGATGGATCACACATTGCTCCGCTGGTTGCAGAATAATAAGAAGCCCAACAGACGCATTTCCTGATGGAAAGTACTGCTTCGGGGATATGATTCATGATCATCCACTAAGCAGGTGACAAAAACCTTAATGCTGAGGAATGTTGCAATTGCCATTGTTCCATCTAAAAGTGCTAGAAAGCAAATGGCTATATTAACTAATCAGGTTACCAGAAGCATGATAGGAAAGAACGGATAAGGGCTAGACCGTCAAGAGAAGGTGCTCCAAAGACACCCAGCTTGTCAATAGAAACCTGCAAAAGAAGCTTCAGAATAAATGGTACCCGTACATCAGACCAAACAACTGGATGGAATTAGTAAATAAAGTACACCAGCACATCAGCCATGGGCAGTATAAGAAAAAAGTTGCCTACCTGAAGGGGCGGTTCTACTGGGATTCCATGTCCAATTAAATTCATCATGCTTAAAAACTGTGTATACCTTTTGTGATTTTGTCTGCTGGAGAAATGATTTGAGTTTACTTTAACCTCACCTACTGCCTCGTTCAGTAACATGCTATTGATGTGGTGGGGCCACTTCCAACTACCTCCATTGTATCAAAGTTTTACTTTTAGCTATCAACACATTTTCTAGGGAATTAAAGCTTCTATGGTAAAGATATACACCTCAAACTCAACCGTTTAATTCTTTGCAACCAAGTTATAACCAGACATGAATGCCCTCAAGTCTTATTTTTGGACAATTGTAAAAACTTCATATCAGAAGTTGCGAGAAAGCTTTTTACTTAAATGGAGTAAAGCATTATTTTACCATACCCTATTCCTCATCTATAAACAGAAAGCGTTGAGCGATTATTCGAACCTTAGGAGGGTTTACTGATGATAAGGCCTCAACTATAATCTAAAATTTGATTGGTCTCTTCCCTCTGCATTGTTGGCTTACAAGATTAGCCACTACCAGTTGATTAGGATGTCCCCTTTTAGGGCCCTGTATGGGCAAGAAGAAGCACTGACAACCCTTCATCACCAAATCATTATTGAGGACTGAAAAATCATGCTTCTTGGAAGTTATCAGTAAGAGCTAGAGGATGAACTTATTAGAATACAACCATAGCCTCAAGCAATATAGAGGCAAATATCCCCAAAGCCAAAGGGAGAGTCTGCGACAAACTAGGACACCAAAGTTTATCTAGGTGATAAAGTGCTGTTTTATCACATACAAGGACATCCAGAGAAGCTGCAGGCTATATGGACTGGACCTGCGATTGTCTTGGCTAAGCGAGGAGCTGAATACTCAATCTGGTATAATATTACTAGCTAGTTATTTATATAATACATGCAAGGAACCTAAGGTCATTCCCCTGGTCTTGGCTTGGTCTTGGAAGTGTCACAAATGAGGCCACAAAAGGCACCAGTGGATCATTTCTCAACCACCAGAATGGATATAGTTTAAATCCAGACTGATAGAGTTGTGTGCAACTTAATCGCCACAGAAAGAACTAAACAACCTTCTTTTATAGTTTCAGATGGCCCAAGGAATTTACTTACCGCTCAGGATGACACCATCAAAAAAATTCAATACCTGGCACCCAGAGAGATTTACATAGTGAAGATGATGAAGCATTCAAAATTAATTATGAATTTTTGAGCTTCTTTTATACATTTGGGGGCGAAACGTAATCTGCAATATGCTGATAATAAAATGATGACATAACCAAAATTACCCTGATGGGAACGAGAAAACCTCTAACTGAATATTACCAAAAGCAACAATCAACTATTTTTGAGATTCGCTAAGAAGTCTAATTTGAGGTGCATCAAAGGTATGCCATCGCACAGACTAAAATTGATGAGCATATTACCAAATTGGTAATTAGAAAATAACCCTAAGGCAAAGTTACAGTTCACAACCCAAAAAGCGGATATGGAAGAAAGGGCCCTGGACATCAAGGTTCAGGGGTATTAACCATGAGCAGGAGCTCATGAAACTTGGAACTAAGCAAGATGTACAAAGTAACTATGGTGGAAGTCAGACGCCGCCTAACTAAAGGATCTTGTAAAACTCTAATATGCTACCCTAAATCACAATTTATTTTCAAATTTAAATTCAATTATATACTGAATTATTAAATTTACTATAGAAATACTTTGATTTTAATTCAATGAAAAACCTTTTCACAGAATCTCATTTTATCCTTTTTGTTTCACTTATATTGATTTTAGTGATTTATCATCAGTTACCACTCTGAGATTAGCAATTGAGCAGAATATACTAATCCGGTCTGAGATCTTCTCTGTTTTTATTAAGACTTTTTTTTACATGGATACCTTGGAGCCAAGCTGCCAAAGAGAAAAATTGGATAAAATTACTTTGTGTCCTGAGGGCCAACATTAAGAGAACGTCAGAGAGTGCCAATAAGAGTTTCTCCAAGGCGTAAGCAGTTTAACTAAGAGATTGATGCTATATCAGGTAGCATCATTAAAGAATTTGTTTGATGAGGATGCACATTCCCTACTGATAGTTGTTGTCAGAAAAACGACATATGAAGTTTAGTCTGGTCTGCTAGTTGGGATGCAAGAACACCCAAAAGGCAAACTAGAATGCCAGAGGCATTGCCGCTCAAACGACGTTATATTTCATGAGGAGATGTGTAATAAGTGAGCGCTGGTGAGTTAAAAGTGTAAAAAGGCACCTGGCAATGAACCAGGCTGTAACAACTCCAGACATAGTGGGCCTTGCTACAGGAGATGAACCATTGAATTAGCTACTTTGGGATACTCCATGGAAGAGTTAAGCACAAAAACAGAGGTGAGGGGGAGGATCCTTGCATAAAGTGGAGATAGATGAGCCCACAGGATTCTGATATCCTGTTAGCAGATGGTTTTGACAATTGGGTTGAGTACCCAGAATCATTTTTCATGATAAGCCCAGTTGGCTATGGAGGGAGCAAAGGTTACTATCATGATGGTTATTGCCCAGTCAATATAGGGACTGACAGGTCATAGGGTTAGTGCTATAGGGAGCTTGGAAAGAAGATATGTGAAAATAATCAAAAAAATTGGGTACTTGGGAAGATTTTTTAATGGAGAGTGAAGTTAAGAAAAGCAACTGGCAATTTCCTCATTGTGTTTGACTGAATAAATAGTTGCAATTTGAGAAATAACTTATCAAAGAACGGGATCAGGGCCCTCAAATTTTGATCTAACTTAGAAAACTTTAGGGGCGGGTAAAAATGATTTAAATCTAAATCAATTTTAAAGCATTGATTGTGGGCCAAGTTGCTGTTGGTTTGACCTCAAATGCCAGACTCATGGCTTCACTGTTTTTCCAACAGTTAGAACGACGGCATCTGGCCCAACAGGTAACAGGAATCCCCAAAGGCCACCCCCATAGGGGTGGTTCTAATGAGTCAGAAACGGGTTTGAGATACCCAACCCACCCACGCCCATTCGCTTGGGCGTTCGTTTGGCCAAGTGGGTAACATCAAATGACAATCCAGATTTTTGAGGTGAGGGTTTTGAGCAAGCGCAACAGTCCAAGATGAAGGTCATGTCTGTTGGGCTTTGTCCCCAAAGATTTTGAGAGGAGTTCTGAGTCAGCAACATTATCACCCAATGGTTCAGTGCCATTGGAAATTTTGACCAAGCATTTGTTATTAGACACATTTCAACTAAGAGGTACGCGCCCATTGGGCTTTGTCCCCAAATAACTTGGAACTAGTTTCGAACTGACAACATTTCCTATGGCCTGATGCCATTGACAAGTGTTACTGAGGATTGAAATTTATTTTTATCTACTGAATGTGCGAGCCCATCAGGACTTGATACCATGGCTTTAAGGCATTGGAGTTTGATTTTGAGGGCTCAGCGCCATTATCTTCATAAGATCCTTTCAGCCCATAGGGGTGGCTGTTTCCAATGCCCTTGACGCAAATTTCCTTAATTCTCCATACTAATTTAGCTGAGGCAAGTGTGGGGACAGGGGGAGTAATCTTCAAAGAATGAGCTGTTACCCAGCGTTTGTCTAACACATGGGCGAGATCACCATGTGTGATGAGAGCGACAGCTGCCCTCTTTGGACCCTTTTTATTGATGAATGGAAACACCGCCCGGTCTAAGAAGAGGGGATGCTCCCCTGGACTTACATTTGTTTGGTGCCTAATCTGTGAAGAACTGTTACCTGAGCAGCAAGTTAGCCTCATAAGTTTATAAACTTAGGGTGGAGAGCTGACTAGTACAATTGTATAATTGGTTTAAATTTAAATTTAATGAAAATATGGTGAGATCATCAGCTTTTTCAATATTGGTCTTGATTTTTTTTGCCAATACTTGAAAAAGTGTGTCTGCAATATTTATAAGGGTAAGGCCACATTGACTCCCTTCAGAGGGGGCAAATCATCAGAAGTCTTCAGCTTCCTCAAATGAGATTTATCTTCTTGTTGCAGGGAATGTGGTTTGGATATGATTCATTAAACTTCCTTTTACAGTGCAGCTCATTAGTTCCAGGTTATGGCTAGAACTTGCTTTAGAGAACCGTTGCTTAAGGGCGGGAGTGAACTTTAATAATTTTTTTGTGTCTTTCAATTTAGATAGTCTTTTCCAAGGAATGGAGTTTCATCCCTATTGCCGGCTGTTTTTTCCTGATCCTCACTTTCTTAGGGTGAGGCCACATATTTTATGTTAGGCCTATTCCTTGTACAGGTTGTTGAGTAGTGCCCTTTGGGGTCACAAATGCTTAACAGTTATTTTGATAGCTCCATGTTGAGGCAGTGGGATCCACATCGAGAGTAACTGGCTCCTGTTATATTTTTGTTGTTAACTTAGCATTGATTCTAGTAAAATTTTAAAGATTTTAACATTAGGTGGCATAAAGGTGATCTCAAACCATTTAGGATATTCAATCATAAAGGGGTGTCTTTTCTTGACCAGTGCAGGTAGTAGCAACTAACGCAACTTATGGTAATCCTTAGTAGCATTCTTGAGGGCTTCTTCACATCGAATCAGCCATCACTTTAACCCCTGTTAACTTCTGAGACTCATGAAAGAATTTGGAGGCAAACTCAGAGGTTGTCTCATTCTTCCAAAACTAGACAATTGTGAATTTGTCCTTGCAATTTGCCGTTTGTTTGAGACTAAGGAATTTCTTTTATCATGGTGCTTCCCAACATCTGTTATATTCCAATCATTTTATTGCAGGTAAGGCATATTTAGGTCACAGTCATAGTTGTTTAAGCAAGTTATCATAGAAAGCCCTAAAAAGGTTATAAGCCCCATACTTAGTCATCTTGAACATCTTCAGAAAGGATTTCACATTCCCATGTAGATCAAATTTAGGTAATTGACAGGATGGAATCTCTGAAAGGCAGAAAGGGTATTCTAGAAGAAGCATTTCTAAAAGCAGCTTAGGAAGAGCCAACTTGGGCTCCTAATTTTTTAGATTCACCTGCACGACTTTGGTTTTAGATGGAGGCCCTGAGGAGTGAGGCAGGTCCAAAAGTGCAGCTGACATAGAACTTTAGGGCTATGTGGGTTTGGCTATGGCAGACCTTACTCATGAAGGTCCTTATTCACTTATAATGTTTCTTGGATGTGAACTTGGGTTTCGCACTAACAACGCCCATTGTTCATATTGGCCCCTATACATTGTTCCCTGTACAATTGCTCTTCCCATTCCTTTTTGGTCTGTATTTTAGATTGCTTTAAAGCGACAATCTCCAATTGTAGTCCATAGATTAGGAAACTGAGTTCAGCATTCTCCGTTTTTTATCCTTGTTGACATTGCTTAATTCTTGCATGGTTCAGTATAGGTAATTATTAGCTTTTAGACATCCCCCATATTTGTAGTGTGATACATGTATTAACCAAGGCATTTATGTTTTTTATGGTAGTATTTTGGCTATGAAGTTGTATCAGTTCCTCCTGTAGGGCATTGTTATCTTCTGTGGTACTACCTATGTGTTAAGCGACAGCTCACATCTCCTATTGTGTAATGACTAAGTTCTACACCAATCCAGTTTTTAAAAATCTGTCCTTGCAGCGTCTGTAGTGTTCCTGGCCTCTGATTAGAATTAATTCATTTTGCGTACCCAATCATAAGAAACATCTCTCTTAATCATGGCTTAACAGTAAGTTTCAATTAAATTTCAGTTTATTTGTTCAATAAGATTATCCTTCATTGAGAGAACTAAAGCTGAGTTTGTGGTTTTTGTCACGGCCTGCCATACGCCTTGGAAGCTATTTCTAGCTGGTTATGCAGGGAGCACATAGCATCCACATCTTGCTAATTTTATTTTTATGATCTCAACAATTAGGGCGTGATGGTGTACTATAATCATCTGGGAATAGTTACCATGGGTTGCATATACCCCATGATGTATTAGCTTAGATGTTCAAACTTACTAAGAAGGATAATACTTGACTATAGTTCATGCCCCAGAATCGCACATATCTTGCCACAACTGTTCTTGGTTGTGCCAATAGTAGAATATGGAGAGAAGGATGTCGGCCATTTTGTGGCTGAATAATTGGAATCCTCACAGCATCACTCGCACAATCTTCTGAACCACATCCAGTGTAAATGTGTTAAAGTTAGATTATTCAAATTGAGGAGATTAACACCATCCTATGTCAGCTCAGGAGAGCTGATAAGGGCTATGTGGAATAAAGTGGAGCACAAAGGCTTGATTGATTTAACTCTCTTCTCTTGTGTTAATCACATTGTGTCATTAGAATTGATAAAACGTGCCTCAGTATTGAGCACAAAAATGTAGTGCGTGGTAACGCACACTTTTGCACAGATAAAAGCTCCCTTTGGAACTCTCATGATATACTAGATCTTATGACTTCTTTCCGCTTGACAAGGTTTTCTTCCTATAATCCCTGGTGTATATTGATCTATTATAAAGAGAAATTCTAAGTATCTAACTAATTTTGTGTAAAAGGTATGTTTATTAGATAATCAGGGAGATGTTTAAATTTGTTCTTCAGCCTCAGAACAAGGACTTACTAATTGAATATTGATTGGTGGGATCTAGGCGGGAAAGCTAGGGCTTTTGCGTGGCATGACTGAGGTAAGCCTGTGGAAACATGGGTGAGTATCTTACACCAGAACTAAAAGAGGCACTGTAGAAGAGTCCAGTAGTGGCCTAAAAGAGGTGTGGGATGGAATCTATTGACTGTGATCCAACATACACTTGCGGGTGCTTCAACTCTCCTTCAGCGGGGAATATGGGCAGGAAATGGGGGCAAGAGTTGGGCGTATTGTCTGTCACAATACTCTCATATGAGGTGGAGCGCTGAAAAAGCAGGCCTCAGTGACAAGGGTGAGGCAATACTGATTGGCTGTACTTTTGCACCTGTCTATAATAATCACTACGGTTCTCTAGGTTGGCCTGAAACCTGGATAGTATACAGAAGCTTATGTGTGCTTACACTGGTGCATCAAAAGGCAAGAGCACTTACATACCAAATTGACGGATTGATCAAAAAGGGCTGCAACTTTCTGAATAAAAAAGGCCTAAAGAGGCGAACTCCATTACAAAACACTCTGGAGATACTAACTTTGTTAACAAATCAAAGGTGGGCGTGGCCCCCTCTGACACAAAAGCTCCACTCTCCTATTCAGTAGTGGCTACAAGTGAATTTAAGGTTGGAGCTAAGCTTTTGAAGTGGGGAACTCTGGTCCTTTAAAAGAAATGACGGCTAGCATGATGGAGAGCCTATAAAGGGTTCACTCCATGGAGGTGAAGACTGGGTATAAAGAGATGCTCATGGGCCATGTGATTAAGATGTATGGGTTCACCCCAGTCCATATGTCACGTTTGACTTCTGGGATAAAGCTTATGATTTCAAGTAAAAGCTCAAAAAGGAACAGGTTTTGGCAGCAAGTTTGAGCACTAATAACGAGGAGGCCATATGTCTCAACATTGGCACTGAGATTGGAAGGTTCATAATGTGGGACTTACTACCTTTTGTCAGTAGAGAAGCTTGATGTCTCAGACGATAGTCTTTGGTAGATTGATCTCTTTTAATGAGAACAAATTGGTAAAGAACTTAAAGCAGAAGGACAATAGCTTGAAAAAGTTCACCGTAGGCTCTGGGGACTGGGTTTTGAACGTTAAACTTTCAAAGTCATACGGGGAGTTGCCTTGTTCAGTAACCGTAATGTCCTAAATTGTCCCTGTGGTACCGCTGTACAGTTGCTTCTTGTGTGGCTTGAAGGGGCACATCAGAGCTAAATGTCCTAAGCTAAACCTACCGTGGGAGCGGCCAAACCTGCTGAGTCTAGAGAATGGAATCCACCCATGGTGACCACAGAGAAAGAAAATTTAGATTTCCAAAAGATGTCGTCATGTGCACATGACAGAATAGTGGGGACCAACCCCAAAGACAAGACTGGGCGCCAGGAGGCCCAGAGGGTGAAGCTGCAGGCCCTTCCTGACCTGAGGCACACCCTAGACTGACGCTGGGTTTGGGAAAAATATTCCCAGGTTGGGACTAGTGGTGTGCCAAACACCCAGCCCCTGACGTCAATCCAGGCGTTAAAACAAATGATTTACCAAATGAATGTGGACAGTTCATTTTGTTTTGTTAAGGAGCGGGGTTTTGAAACATGTTCCATTTTTGAAATAATGCGCTTGGGTTGAATCCAACTTCAATCAATCACTTGAGTGAAGTCAGTTTCGTCCTATTCAACCAACTCGGATGGCAGTATTGCCCTATTGGCAAGTTGGTGCTTGGGCCCGATGCAGCATAACCCCTATTTCCCCGTTTGAGCTTAAATATGTTTTCCCCGACCAACATACCTTGTTGGTCAACTTCCTGAATAAACCTTTCCCGTTAAAAGTTTATTTTATTTTTATATATTCTGAACGTTCCTGTGCGTGAACCTCTTTGAGGAGGTCTCGCGCTCCATTAACCTTGTCATAGAAAATTCCTTGCAGCTATCCCTTTGTGCACTGTTTGTTCGCCTAGGTTCCCTCCAACCTGGGCCGTTTAGCCCCTTTCTCTATGTGCACCGCGTTGCTTTTGGTATTCTTTATTGGAGAACTAGCACTTCTATGCCTAAGTAGTTATTGCTCTGGCACCCTCTGTTGGGCTCTAATCACTTTAGCATTAACGGCTAGTTCCCTGGCGTTGTTCTTGTGCACCTTGCACTGCCACGCTGTAAACAGGAGAGTTATAGACACTCTCCTTACATATGTTAGAAGCTAGCTGAGTTATCAGCCAATGCAAAGGAGGTGGCGGCGGCTGGCAACGCCAATCCAGAGGCGGTGATTAATGTACTGAAAAATGCCAAGAAGGTCAATAAGGTGTCTAAGTGTACCTTGAAGGTGCGAAAAGCTGCTAGACTCCAAATTGAGCTCAGCGGCGCTTTGTACAAAACTGCAAAGGACATTATGGAACAGGTCACCTATCAAATGGATGGGGTTCTCCACATCACTTAGCGCAAAAGAGGAGAGATACTACAATTGATGTAGATGGGGTGGAGCGCTTAGGCCCATAGGAGAAGAGGTGGAGTTAAGGAGGGTGCTGCCCACTAGCATAAGTGGTACAGGGACTTCTGACCCAATGTCTCCAACTGAAGAGGAGGGGTCAGTCGAGGACACTGGAAAGGCTAAAAATCTTTGAATTCTGTGACTGAGCAGCCACTACCCCCAGTCTAGTCTAATACTGGAAAGGGGATGGAGAAACGTGGTCTTACTAAACCAGATGAAGTGGAAGAGGATGGGACCCCACAGATATTAACACTGAAGCCTCTTTGGGTTTGAACCTATGATGATCAGGGTTTAATTTGCTAACGCGTGGGGTCTGAAATGTCCTTAGGCAGCAGCAGCAGGTGAAACTCGTATTGCAACAACATGGGATAGATATCAGTCTCCTCACTGAGATTAAGTCCAAACATGGGGTAGAAGAGGATTGGTTTTACCAATTCCCTCTGAAGCACATTTTATTCTCACTTGGTGGATCAACCAAACTCAGACTCATCCAGTGAGAGGGGAAGAGGAGGTGAGAGAAACAAAAGGGGGGTATTTTGGTCTGGTGGGCGGATAAGGTTAAAGTGTTGGACAAAAGGACATTAATTCCTAGAAGGGCAGTGGCATTAATGTCACTGTTCATATAGTTATCAATTTATTTTATAGGCTTATATGTGCCCAATTCTATGTCTGAAAATAAGGCATTATTACAGAAAGTCTGCCTAAGGATCCAGGAGGAAGGCAACAGGGGGTTGGTAGTTCTGGGGGAAACAAGAACTGTGTCTACTTTAGGGAAGATGTGGTTGGGGCTTCAGGTAACTGGAGCTCTGATCCAGGAGCCTGCAAGTTGGCAAGTTTAATGAATGACATTGGCCTACTGGATGTGTGGAGAGTGGGACATGGCGATGCTGGGAGACTGGGTGAACTTACGTTCAGGGGGATCACTTCTCCTGAATTAGCCTTTTGTCTGCGCTCCAGCCTCTCCTGAATCGCTGCAAATTAATCATTTAGAATCATGCTTCAGGTGCTTCGGACCACAGGTCCCTGGAGATGCAGATCAGTGAGCCTCAGGTTGTTTCTTTAGGGAAATGGATCTGAAGACCGGGCCCTGAGCTCCTTAAGTAGTCTCCACTTCAGGAAATCATGAAGAAGAAGGTGAGATGGTGGAGAATCCATATTTTAGGAACCCAGATGCACCAGTAAAATGGTTGCGGATGAAGGCTGATCTCAAGATGGCATGTGATTTCTTTGGGAGGCAGATAGCATGAGTTTGAGTTTAAAACCTTAGAGGAGTTTTGAAAGTACCTGTAAGAAGGCTGTGGTCACGGGGGGCATCTGCCTAAAAGGCAAGGATAAATAATATGCAAAAACAATGGGAGCCCTTATGGTGGATCGCCTCAAACAAAGGCAGTTTGGGTGGTATTAGTACTCTAGCAGCAATGTGGCTCGCCTCCACAAGGTAGTAGGGGCTTTCAGACCCTCAACGAGGATCTTGTCACTTTGTGATGAGGTAGTGAGGTGAAGGATGAAGCTTGCAAGGCTGAAGTGGCCAAGTCTTACTATGATGACCTTTATGCCCCTTGGAGAATGACCCAGAGGCAACCAAAGAACTCACAAGTGGATTGGGGGTACTGCCGATGGAGACTCAAAACCAGTTATGTACAAAGATCCACAAGTCAGAGGTGTCAGACGCCATCCACAATGGAAAGAATGGCAAGTCTCTTGGGGAGGACGGGTTGATCCTTTAGCTAAGATATTTATAAGCAGAAATGTCTGAGATGTTTGCTGAGCTCTACAATCAACTCTTAGTCTCTGTTACTATCAAGCCATCTTTCTAAATAGGCGTGGTAATGGTATTGTACCTGAAGGGTGATCCCTCCCTCATGGGGAACTATCAACCTTTGATTTGCTTAACGTTGACTATAAGATCTCAATGAAGATCCTAACCAATCGACTAAAGGGGGTTGTGGCGGATTTTGTAGAGAAATAAAAGAATAGTTTATCCCATAGCGTTAAATTACTGAAAAATATGATGCTGCTTCACCTGATAGAAGAATGGGCAAGTAAAGAGTATGACCAGATGGTGTAGTTACATGTTCTTGATAAAGAGAAGTTGTATGGTAGGGTGAATGATGAGTACCTTTGGAAAGTATTGTATATAGTTGGAATCAAAGAGCGCTTATTGAGACTGCTTATAGCGAATTATAGGGAATACTCATTGGTATTCAATATCAGTGGTGTTTTCTCCCACCCTTTTTAGGTGTGTAG
This sequence comes from Massospora cicadina, assembly GCA_022478985.1. NCBI lineage: Eukaryota > Fungi > Entomophthoromycota > Entomophthoromycetes > Entomophthorales > Entomophthoraceae > Massospora > Massospora cicadina. Next base: position 133,000 of record JAKSZP010013192.1, read on the forward strand.
GGCGTGCGTCATGGAGACACTCTATCTCCCTTATTGTTTTTTTATTGAAATAGAAACCCTTTCAGTGGCTCTCAGGAAGTCAGACTGGAAGAAACTTAACATCACTTGGAGGAGTATTCACACTTGATGTTTGTGGATGATATATGAATTTTTGTTTTGCCAGATGAGGAGGAAAAGTGGTTATAAACATTCTGAAGATGTACCAAAATGCAAGCAACGTGAAGGTCAATATGCTGAAATCTAGGGCTTAGCCCATCAGTAATACGTGTCATTAGATGTGGCACTTAAGAGATCAATCCCCTGGATGGCAACATGGGAGAAGTTTCTGTACCTTGAATGTACCATCCATGGGTGGGTGTCTCCACATATTTAATGGCTCAAAATCAAAAGCAATCTTAAGAAGATGGCTTGGAAGTTGCTTTGACTCAATTTATCATTTTGAGGCATAGCCATTGTCATGAAAACTTTCATTTTTTCCATATTATGGTACATTGCTGGATTTGTTCCACTGTTGGCATATTCCATAAAAAGAATAAGGAGGTCTGTAAACCGGATCATTTGGCAAGGGCGAGAATCAAACCCAGTTATACTGACTTGTGTAAGGATGTGAAGAAGGGGGAAATCAGTTTGATTAACGTTGAGAGTATGATTAGAGCACTTCAGCTGAAATGGATTGCATGTGTCACCATGAAGGAAAGGTCCATTTGTTGATTTTAATAGTGGAGGACTACCTTTCTGAGCCTGCAGAGACAAAAACAACTAGGATCCTGGTGTTATCTGGGGCAACAATAAAGGGCCATACCAGATGCAGGGGATTTACTGGGCTACTATAAGGATTCCCTTAGAGCTTGGGAAGGCAATAAGGGTTGATTAGTGGACCATTGAAAGGATCTGGGCATTTCTCCTTTGGGGAGGAGCCTGGGGACTGGAGATGGAAACTCATCTGCGCAAGGCAATCAAGCACTTTATTGGGGCAGTTCACTAGGGGGACCTCTTTAATAGCAATGGCCGAAGAGTTCTTAGGGTGGAATCAGATAATAATGTTACCAGTGCCTCCAAGGTGCTGGTAAGAAAGGCATGGGATGTTGTGAAATCAAATGAACTGCTTTCGTGCTGGAGGTAATCAATTCCTTCTCTGGATGCATTAAAGGCTAGATAAACCTGTTCAGAAGGTCGTGGAGGGCAGGAGCAGCAGGTTTTCCCACGAGAAAGAAAAGCTGGAGGTACCCCAGATGGGAAAGCCTCTTTGTCCTTAGGGACTGGCTAAAGGTTAAGGTCATGATTGTGTCTGCCTCTCAGAGTTCACAACTGACAAGTTCTGGGTACTAAAGGACAGAGAGCTCTGCATGACGTTCTTTTACTGGATCACTTGTAAAAATCAACATGTCCTGATGGACATGTGGGGGAGGAGGGTCAAAGGATGCTGGTCTATACCAGTTCAGAATTTCAAACCTCAGCAACATCTTTGTAACTGGGGCCAATCTATGCAAGTAGAGTAAACTTAAGGAAGATAACCTTCTGTATGCCTGTAAGGTATTTGGAGGGGAGGAGATGGCAAATATATTTTTACAGAGTTTCTGGTAGTGATGCTACTGAAGAAATGATCTCCAAAAGTATGAAGCATACCAATTAAGGTGTAAGTTATCCTCTGTTCATCTTTCATGGCCAGAGATCCTGATTGTGTATGCTCCTCCAAGTCTGCTTGCAGATAAGGAAGGGCTCAGGGTTTAGTGCACAATATGGGGGGTGGTGATGTATGTTCTATGGCTTTCCAGAAACCAGCGTTTCTTCCCTAAAGAAGGAATATAAGCGAAAACTCCTCTTGGCCTTAGCCATATGAGTGTTATAATTAGCTGTGGAAATCTATGGCAATCTCTTTCCTCAATCAAGTATAACTTGGGGGTCAGTCTGGTCTCATTCCTCGCAATAAGATATGATAAGCATAACCAAAAATTGGCTGGGTAGCCTTTCCTACCTGTTATACCAAACAGTAAGGAGTATGTCAGTTTAAGGTAGTGTGAGCCACCCCACCAGCGGTCAGCCCCAAATCTGTGGTGCTTAGATTCGTGCAGCCCCAGTGCAGCGGTGCAGTACTCCAGATTTTATCCCGCAAAGTTGCACATGCTGGGTGCCATTACAGGCACACAAAAACTCTAATATTGATTGCGAGTACAATGGGCACAATGAGTACAATGGTAATCAATTTTATAAGACGAATCATTGAAGACAATGGCAGGCAAATGAAGATTCTATAACTGAGGGCTCAAAAGGAAAGATGGACTCCAGGATAAGTCAGCAACTAGTTAAAGCGTAAGTTTTAGAAAAATATAAATGTGTCAAGACTGGGCTCCCAAGGCCCAGCCTGCCACTGGCCCTACACCACTTGCCCCCATATGTGGCCATACCAACTCTGATTGGTCGTGTCCAAATGAACGGCCTTGTTGGCACACCATGCTGAGGTGCAGTGCACTGGCCTCTGGCACCTCGGACCTCCGGGCAGAGGTGCCCCAAAACCTCATCTGCTCACGGAGGTCAATGGGCTGAGGTGCGGCCAACCAGCCTCTGTCACCTTGGGCCACTCTGGCTCGCAACTAGCCAGGGCAAGACCTCTCCAAAAGAGCCTGGCGCATCCACCCCCTTTCCCTGAAGCGCCGCTATCTGCTCCCCAAAACTTGCTCCAAATAAGTTGAATTTAAATAAAACAGGTTTTAAAAAAAGCAGTTTTTATTAAAAGTGGACTCAAAGTTGGAATAGAGTTCCAAAGTGAGGCACATCGGGGCTGAACTCACTTTGAAATACAGCCAAAAAAGGCTAAATGAATTGTGGGTAATGAGGGGCGCAAAAGCCTCCAGAATTGATGGCTCTCAGGCAACTCGGCAGAGAAACAGAGGGGAACCTCAGAACAAACAACCAATCAAAATAAACGATTTATTTAATTTATTCCATTATTGACCTTAATAGGAAAACTTCTACTTGGAATAATGGAATTGCAACTATCAACACACACGAATCTCATACTTCACAACCATATGAGATTCATGTGCAATTGTCAATCGTTACACTACCCTTTCTTAAAAGGAAATACCGGTGGACTCAGACCTAAACTGGCATGGCAAACGTGCAGCAACCAATGACTTATTTTACAGGGGACCTTTAATGCAAGAAGCTTGGAGTTTTGACCAAAAATCCAGAGCCCCAGATCAAATCAATGGGTTATCTGGAGGTCTCCTGGCGGGCACAAGAGGCCATCAACTGCCAGCAGTCTGGTCCACACCCCAAGCTCCCCATCCCCTTCATTGGAAGGCCCCACAAAACAATGAAAGGGACCAATGGCATGCAGTGATGCTTGGGACATCAACAACAGCCAGCTTACGGGCAGCCTGATACCACAGCCCACCAAGGTAAGGTGACTTTGGAATTATGTCAAGACTGGTCTCCCAAGGCCCAGCCCGCCACTGGCCCTACACCACTCGCCCCCATATGTGGCCGTACCAAAACTGATTGGTCCTGTCCAAATAGATGGCCTTGCCAGGCACACCATGATGAGGTGTGGTGCACTGGCCTCTGTCGCCTCAGACCTCCGGGTAGAGGTGCCCCCAAAACCTCTATCTGCTTATGGAGGTCAACAGGCTGAGGTGCGGCCAACTGGCCTCTGTTGCCTTGGGCCACTATGGCTTGCAACTAGCCAGGGCAAGACCTCTCCAAAAGGAGCCTAGTGCATCCACCCCATTTCCCTGAAGCGCCGCCATTTGCTCCCCAAAACTTGCTCCAAATAAATTAAATTTAAATAAAACAGGTTTTAGAAAAAGTAGCCTTTATTAAAAGTGGAACCAAAGTTGGAATAGAGTTCCAAAGTGAGGCCCATTGGGGCTGAACTCGCTTTGATATACTTCCAAAAAAGGCTAAATTAATTGTGGGTAATGAGGGGCGCAAAAGCCTCTTTAATTGATGGCATCCAGGCAACTCGGCAGAGAAACAGAGGGGAACCTCAGAATGAACAACCAATCAAAATAAACGATTTATTTAATTTATTCCGTTATTGACCCAAATAGGAAATTTTACTCAGAATAACAGAATTGCAACTATCAACACACACGAATATCATACTTCCCAACCATATGAGATTCATGTGCTATCATCAATCATTACAAAATGTGAAGAACCAAAGTATTTGATTACTTGAGTTTGTTTTAATAATCTGACAACAAAGATCAACTTCACAAGTAATCTACATGCTATAAGCGCCACAAACCAGGACATTTTTGGCATTACTGTATTTTGAATACTACCAAAAAAGGATACATCAGCTAAACAAATACTTCTTATGCCATGAACTTGGTATATCTCCATTCTGAAGGAGAAGACAATCAAGAAGACTAGAATGTAGTTAGTGCATATTACCTTGTGCTAGGGGCACCTAGCGTTGTGAATGTACCTGCTTGACTATAGGTGCATGTAATTAACATAAAAAACAAAAAACTTCTACATGATCAGGCCACTCATCCCACAAGGATAATCAACACCTGTGAGGAGGGAGAACAGCTCTTGATTAACATTCGTGAATAATGAACCAGCTACTATTGATTTATCAACTTGGCTACTCCAAATTCAGAAGATCAGAACAGTTTGAGTAATCCTCCCCTAACGTTTTGACAGCTGGCAACCAATTGGAAAGAGGTTACCAAAAGTTGAAGTTGTGATACAGAGAGTTCATGTCCTGGTCATCCTTAAAACAAGAGCTCCAGTATACATAATGTCCTCCAAATTAATGAATAAGCTGAAGTTTATGCCAGACATTATTATAATTTGTACACACAACAGCAGATCTGATATCACAATTGCATAAGAACATAATCCTCATTGCCGTTAATTTTGGATTAATGACTCTAATCATGTCAAATGGTTCTAGATAACGACCACAAGACAAAAAAATTGTATACAATTCCTCCTTGTTTTGGCGCGAATATTTATTTCACTTCTAGCACAGTGATTATATTGAGCTAATAATTGAACTTGATAAAAGACAAAGACGCTAAGCCGCACAAATAGAGGACATGCTTGGTAGGAACAGATTAATTGATTTTCCCACTTTACTACATTCTTAAGGAGAAAAGTGTTAAACAACTACCAGCCACAGTAAGCGGAAAAAATACAATTGAGCGCAAATAAGACCATAGAAAACTGACATTGCAAAATAAAAGATGCAATTTTAATTTTTGTAAAAATACTTCAAACATACTACTAGCTGTCTTTAGCCATGATAATATCAGAGATCAAGAGCTGAGGGCTTTATATGGTTCTTCATTTTAAGCTTCACAAGAGAGTTCAATGTCATATTAGGAGCTAATAGCTATCCTATCTAAGCAGAGAAAGGACAAATCGTTGCCCAAGCAAGACTCTCAAGTTGTGACACATTTGGGCATTAAATGCAGTTGAAGATTATGATGTGTTAGGACTTGGAAAGATAATGGACAAGGAGAAGAAGATTGATGGGGCTCCTGGATGAGCTTAAGGACAACTTCATCATTAGTAAAACTCTTATGAATGTTTGCAATGGAGAGGTCCATATAATATATACAGAAGCAGATATTCCCTTAAGTCAAATTTATATTGCAAATAAAAGTCAAAGATAAAATTTACACGAAGGAATAGGAAAACAAGAGGATACCAATCTGATAAGACCTCAAAGGACCATGGGATTCGCCACTGTTTTCAATATGAAAAAAAGATCGAGGACCATCTAGTACTAAAAAAAAAAGATCGAACATACCATTTGGTTATAGACCACCTCTGGTTGAACAAGATCAAAAAGAAGATTCATATCCGCTCCCTTATAATTGACTGCTCCCTGAAGCGATTAGGAAGGTCCACATACTTCTCAGCCATGGACCTGGCCAATGGCTACCAGCAGATGGAACTGTTGCCCAAAGCTGAGAGATGTGCACCCCTGATCAGCAGTTAGGGCTATTCAGGCCAACAAAAATTCCGCAGTGTCTCTTAAACGCCCCTGGGACGTTTCTTAAAGCAATGGACAGATTCTTTAGAGATTTTAAGTTGTAAGTGTAATTCTTCCTGAATAATATAACAATGTTCAATCGCATCTTTCAAGACTTACTCCAGCACCTGAACAAAGTGTTTACTTTATTCCAAGAGTCTAAATTGAGATTGAAGCTCAGAAAGTGTAACTTTTTGAAGAAATAGTTAGAGTTTCTGAGCATGAGATCGCCATCTCAGGTAATCAAGCCACAAAAAGGAAAGATTGCGCAATAGTGGCTATGGAACAACCCAGAGTATGCATGACATACAAATCTTTCTTGGATTTATGGGATACAATTAATAGTACCTCCACATCTAGTGGACTTGGCTGCACCAGTAACATACTGTTGTAAAAGGAAACCAACTTTGAGTAGGTCCTTAGCAAAAGAGGTCTTTGAAGAACTAAAAACAAGATTGGTGGAAGCACCAATTTTGACCTACTTGGACTTTATAAAAGACATTCTATCTGTATGTGGATGCCAGCAATACTGAGCTCAGAAATACAAAAGCTTAATTATATGAAGAAGTAATAGACTTTCCCATAGAATACTACTCTAATATTTTCACTAAAGTGTAGAATAATACACAGTGACAAAAGAGAATGCCAGTCATTTATAAGAGCAGCAAGAAACTTTTGGCCCTACTTGTATGGAGTGTATTTTAAATTTGGTGGCGGATCATGCGTCACTCCGCTGGCTATGCAATAAGAAAGATACTGTTGAAAGACTTGCTATATTGGAAGTTTAATTTTAAGGTATAATTTTGAAATTATATATTGATCAGGAGGAAAACATATTAACGCCGCTGGACTGTCAAAATGACTTGTTTCCATACTCAAGCCCATGAAGGTGATCGGTTTTATGACCTGATTGTACTACTTGAAGAAGAGTGGCAGGATGATATTGATGAAGTAAAAAATGCCTTAAGAGAAGTATAAAGACAAAAAGTCTCTTTCTGCTAAGCATCGCTTTTCAAAAATCAATTCAGCCTTGAAATTTAGCTCCACTAAAGAGATTTAAAAAACTATTAGCAAATATGGCGGGAAACCCCGCAAAAGAACCTGCGGGCTCGGCCAAACGAGCCAGCACCACCCCCAAACGAAGCAACCCTCGGTTACCCACCTCAAGGTCAACCAGAATCACCCACTCTCAAGCAGCGGCCTTGAAAGCAGGCACCACCCCCAACCTGGAGCTACTTCAACTAGCGCCAGTTCACCTGATCACACTTCTTCAACCTGCACGCCCAACAGCTCTATGTGCGCTGCCTCCCACCAACCCGCTGGGCCCCCTACAACCAAGGAGACCATCACCCACGCTGTTTTAATGGCGTCTGCTCAGTTGAATGCAACTCAGCTCATCCAGGCATTTACCACCCCCATTGTGTCAGCTAATTCAGCCCCATCTATTATTGCTGACGCCGTGTTTCTGGCTCCCCCCATGAGGGGCGATACCCAGCTACCTGGCCCCCAAACCCTCGGATGTAAGGTTGGATTAGCCGCACATTCTGGTTCACTAAGCACCAAATTGGGACAATCTACTCTTCCCAATGGGGATTCAAATGGTTCGGATTTTGGAACTTCACACCAGTTCCAATCTCACCCATCCCATTTAAACCCCATAATTGACACTTCTCAAGTCAGCACTCTATCTCCATATGCTGAAAATGACCAATTCACCAATCAGCCAGTGAGTTTTGCCCACGAAATCACATCAAATACTCGGGCTGAATTTACCCAAATAGAATGGGATAGTGATGAAACATCGCCCTCCTCCCAATTGGCTGGAGTTAATTCCAATCTGGATGGGCCTCCCCAATTTAGCGAGGCCCAACAATCCGCCCCTCAATTCAATATGACGCCAGCAACTGCTGTAACATTCCAGCAATAGGGGAACTCCACAAACTTGTCTAAACCACCAGCTCACATTTAACCCGCAATTGCAGCCCAAAGCAAACACAAACGTACCAAAGGAGCCACTGTGGCGTGGCAAAAACCTCTGGCACCAACGCTACCCAAAGCTGATCCCCATAAAATGACGTTTATTGCTGATGTTAAGATGAAATGGGCAGAAACTAGAGCGCAAAAAGCTCTACCTCGCTCAACCCTCTCCCACACGATTTGCCTTTATTATGGGCATAGCACTGTTGAATTCTATAAGGAGGATTACTTCTCATACTTTGCAGCGATCTCGGAGACATTCCCAATTAACACCACCATCCATGAATCAGTGGAGGGCCACTACATTGATGTGGGCTTCACTGAAGCTGCCCTTGCTGACCATGCTGCCACCCTCCAGGTCATTATTCCGCATGGATCTCTTCACATCTCCCGCACACGCTCTCACCTGGAGAAAATTTCATGGGTTACTTTTTCCAACCTACCAACGACTGTTGATCCTGAGTCTCTTAAACTGGCGCTCCATCGTGGTTTAATAGAGTTTGGGTCCGTTCTTTCAGTGGACTTTAGCGTCCCCTCTTACTATGCTCCTACTCAAAGAGCTTGCACTGCTAGGGCGTCGTTCATCCCCTCCCCCACTGTATCCCGCAACATTGAGGTTATTCCTCGTGTGGCGGTAGTTGGGGTTTGCCCTGAGATCTTTTTTGTCGACCCTGATCAGGCGCGCCCCTGGTGTTCATGGTGTAACGCCCTTGGACACCTGTATAGTGGCTGCACAGCTCGAAAACAAGCCCTTTTAGCCACCATCCAGGGGCTTAAACCAGGCCAAAAACGATCCTACGTGGCCGCAGCAGAAATTCCACTTTCCACACAATGGGTTCCCATTCAAGACCTGTCCCCTGAGGCCCTACGCCTAGCAGTTGAAACAGATAACCCCACTATTGGTATGGGATACCTTCGCGCTCATGCCCCCCTTCCAGTGGGCACCCCCTCCTATCTCTCAGAGTCAACTCCCTCTCTCACCAAACGCAAGGCATCTCCCATAGGGCGCCCCTCATCAGCCACCCCCACTCAGGGCTCCGCGGCACCCCCACCAACCTCCACCAGCGATTTATCGCATCAACCCTCAGCTCCCAATGGAGCTATGCCCACCAGCATGGACTGGCAACCTGCAGCCTGCGGTAGAAGTGCCACCTCAAAGAGTCCTACCCCAACCCCACAGTCCATTTCACGCGGCTTCTTTGCAGTGTTGGAGGAAGTGAATATGGACTCAGACTCATCAAATGGGGACACCGCGGAGGTCGCCATTGAGCACCCTCAGGTCTCTTCCCCTGCAACGGAGCGGGGGCAGCATCTAGGCTGGCTTACTGGTCCTCCGCCCCCCACCCTCTCCTTCCCCTCAGAACCCTCGACGCTCCTCACGGATTGCAGCTAATAGTCAAGCTAAAGGACTTAAAGCTAGCCGCCTTACAGCAGCAGGTTTAAGCGCTGGCAACCCCCCAGGACATGAAGGGAACAGCTATGAGTCCCCACGGCAGCACCCTGGCCCTGCAATCCATTAACGTGAATGGGTTGCGGGATTTTAAGTGAAGAGCCCGCCTCCTCCGCAACTTTAGGTCATTACAAATTGACAACGCTGCTGTCCAGGAGCCCATATCCTCCCCCACGAACAATCTGCATGGAATGAACAGTTTGGAGGCAACTCCTTCTGGACAAACCATGCCGCCCTTATTGTTTTGAATCCCCGGGTTAAAACCCACTCTTTTTCACAATATCTAGGTGGCCGCCTCATACTGGCCAAACTCACCACTCCTGACTTCTCTTTCTTCGCTGCAAGCATCTACCTTCCTAATGCAGGTCAGGAGCAAAACCGGCTCTTGGAAGAGCTCGTCCAACTCAATCTCCCACGGAATACAGTCCTCTTGGGAGATTTCAACACAACCATAAGTTGCGTCCGTGACTCTTACCCCCCTACAACAAAGGAACGCCCTGGATCAAGTCGCCTCCAGGATTTCCTTCGCCTGAGTGGCTTTATAGATGCGCTTCCACCCTCCGCGTCTGGCCTAGGTTGCATGACTAGGATCCAGTATGATGGAGGAGCTTTCCAGTCAGCTTCACGCATAGATATGGCACTGATTGGCCCTTGCTAATTGGCCGCGTCTCCTCTTCCATCTCTCGTGACAACCATCTGAGTGATCACAGGTCACTCACTGTTGTCCTCACCACCACGCTTAGACCGTCGCGAAGGTTCTGGCCTAGGGTTGCCCCAGCTCTTCTCAACAACCCCTTCACTAAGGTGAAGCTGTCTATGACCATCCAGGAGACTCTCACCTCCCCCCACCCCACCTGCTTGACCACAAGGCTAGATGGGCGGTGACCAAGGAGGGCATCACCCGCGTTGCTTACAACTGTGCCAAAGCCCAGATGACCGCAGCTCGCGCCAGAGTCAAAAGGGTGGAAGCCAGAATCAGACATCTGGAGCAAAACTGCCAGCCTTCGCCCTCTCCCAGATGGTTGGAAGACTGGGAAGCGGCGCAGGAAGCACTCCGCATGGAGCTCACACTGCAGGAAGAACGGGCAGCAAACTTCAAAACATCTTGTTACTATGCTCAATGGGAACGCCCCACCCGCTTCTTCTTTCAGAAACAAAATCCCGGTCAACAGCGCAGGATATTACTGCACTGAAGATTGGCACTACAACCACTTCGGATAAGGAGGAAATCACGCAGGAACTACACCGCTTCTACTCCAGCCTCTTCCATGCCACCCAGGTGGACCCGTCAAACATCCAAGACTTTCTGTGGCGGGCTCCAGAGCCGCCCATTGACTCACGGGCTGATGAGGCTCTACTGGCGCCTATTTCCATCCAGGAGGTGATGGAAACCCTTCTGAAATCCCCACGGCTTGAAGCCCCAGGCCCAGACAGAATACCCTTCGAGGTGTACCTTCTAGAACCTGCGGTGATAGCCAGAACCCTCCGCGACCTCATCGCTGCACTCTTTGTGAATGGCGAGGTCCTCCCAGACTCTAGAGGCTCAATCACGACCCTCATTCACAAGAAGTCAGACCGTGAGAACCTGGCAAACTGTCGCCCCATAGCGTTGATCAACACAGACAACAAGCTCTTCACGAAGCTTCTGGTCAACCGCATCACCAAATGGATGTCATCTCACCTCTCCCCATCCCAGCACGGTTTTATTCCGGGGAGGTCGATATGGGACAACTATAATGACCTTCACGTGACTTTGACTGCTTACTCTCATAAGGTGAATGGCTTTGTGGCTCTCCTGGATATGGAGAAAGCATATGATCGGGTGGCCTGGAACTATATTGATGCTTCCCTGGCCCACTTCCATCTCCCCCCCGCAGCTAGGCGCTGGATATCAGCGCTCCATGATTAGCTCCACTCCAGAGTCCTGGCGCCAATGGGTTTTACAGTGGCAGTACCAGTTGGACTAGGTCTCCAGCAAGAAGACCCCCTGAGCCCTATCCTTAATAACATCACCCTTGACCCCCTCTTGGCCTCCTTACAGGACAAGCTAACAGGGATTCTGGTCCCAGGTAAAGCCCCCACCCGCACCATGGCATTTGCAGATGACACCGCCATTGCATTTGGCTGCCCTGGGGATGTTGCCCTCGCTGCTGTGACCATTGTATGATACACCAAGGCGTCCAACGCCATGGTCAACACCTCCAAGACAACAGTTGTACAGGTCGGCTCCCCTACCTTCCCCCCACCATTTGGTATTGAACCTGTGCGCAGTACCTTCCGTCACCTGGGCGTTCTCACCAACCAAAAAGGAGTTGCGCTAAAAGACAATGAGGACTTACTCTTCGCAGCATTTAACTCCAGGATTGCCAGCTGGAACTGGTGGCACATCACCCCTCAGGGTCGAGCTCTGATGGCCAATGTGTTCCTCCTCTCCAAAGTCTGGTTCCTAGCGCACGTCTGCCCATTCACAGATGCCTTTTATACGCGGCTCAATGTACTCCTCCGCTGTTGGATCTGGGGCTCAAAGCAACCACCAATGGCCCTCTCAACCATCGCCTGACCCTGCAATGAAGGGGGCCTAGGGTTTCTGGACACGCGATCCCACGCCACCACAATCTTCCTGAAGTTCCTATGGCCGATTGTCTTCTGGGACGCGACCCCCATGCCCCAATGGGCGTCCGCCCTCCGCCAGTCAGTGTCAGCAGCTCTGGGTTTTTCTAGAGCATCTCTGACCTCATTAGGGGAGTGGCTCACAAACCACCCAGGCCATCGCCTGAAACCATCCTCATCCCCCTACTGGAACCAGGCTCTCCTTGCCCTGAAACGAGTAGGCGCGTGGATCACCCATGCCTTCCTGTACAGAAGGGAAGGCCCTGGCCTCAGCCCCCATCGCCATGCAATTGTGCACAATGGACAAGTTGTCACAACTCGCCTCAACCCCAAGATCGTCCTCCCATCCGCCCAAGACTCCTTGAGCTCCTCCATCCCTCCGTGAGACATGACCTTAAGGAATTGTGGAAGGACTTCTATCACCCCATCCTGTCAGTAAAGGTGTCCAACACCTTATGGATGGTGTTCCACTGTTCATACAGGACAGGGGACTGGACTGGCCCTACCTTCCAGCACCGAAGCTGCCCCCACTGTGCAGAGCCTATTGTCTCCCACCTCCATCATTTCTTCACCTGTCCAGGTGTCGCTGCATTTTGGCTAAAGGCCCGCGCGCTCCTCCATGCTCAGCCCTGGTCTGGGCACCCTGTGCAAGACCTCATGTTCGAGCAGATGTTGCCTGGTTGCCACCAACCCCTCCGTGTCCTCGCCTATGCCACAGCCATCTGGACCATCCATAACTCCTTCCTTCGTGCTGCCTTTGACCAGCAGGTGTGGACCCTTCCACACATGATCACCCACTTTCAGGTGCGCGCGCGCGCGCGCGCGCGCGCGCGCGCGCACACACACACACACACACACACACACACACACACACACACACACACACACACACACACAGGCAGACACACAGGCAGACACACACTTTGAGATGGCCCTGAAGGTCTGCACTATGTCGCCGACCCTCCCCCGCTCAGTTGTCACTGCAGTATGGCTCTGGCGCGCAAACCCCCTCCCTTTCTCGATGCCTCCTCCCTCCCCTTCCCTCGCCTCAGGCTCTTAGGAGCCCAGGCATAATTCATTAAACATCGATGAATCCCCCCTTGGGTTGGGACCATCTAGTACTAAAAAAAGGGAAGTATAAAGACACTCATAGTATGGATGGGAATCTTTTAAAAGAAGATCAAAGAGAAGTGGTATTCTTAAAATTATCCCAGTGATTATATGAACACATAAAAGAAGCACATAAGAATGCTGGCATGGAGAATTCCATAAGACCTTGCCTTTTCTTAAAGACTAGTTCTATTGGGAGTCAATGTCAGATGGAGTATATCAAGCTTTGTAACTATGTGTACCAAATGCAAGTTTCAGACCCCTTGAGAAGCAATAGATATAATCTAATCAACCACCAGCTCCCTTTCACAAAGTATCCACTGCCAATATAAGACCATTGCATAAAGCCTTAAATGGTACCAGGCTCATTATCATAGTTACTGACCATCTCATTAATTGGTCAAAGAAGTAGCAGTCAAGACCTACACTGCATGATCAACCAAAGATTTTTGTATATTAAGTTATCCAGGAACTATGCCCTAGTTCTTTTATTAGACAATGGCATGAACTTTATCTTAACACATTGTTAACTGGCACTTTTACTCAGAAAACTGTCATTTCGCTGGCTATTATTTTGTATAAAATATGGAAGTAAATTAAAATATTCTAAATAAACTCAAATAAATTTTATTTTTACTGAATGTGATGAAATTGCCTTTGGACATATTTTTTATAACTTTTATTTTTACTTTTTATATTTTTTTGGTATTATATTGTTGACAGATGACGAGTTAAGCCGTCACTGGTCAACAATGTGTTAAACATAGCAAATAAAACAAATAGTTTTGATAAGGGTGATACAACATTTCACTTACATCTAAACACCCTCATTTTAGAAAGTGTTGAACGTGTGAATAAATCATTAGGTGGTATAACAAAAAATATAGCCATGAATTAAAAAAGTGGTATCAGCTATTGCCATTCTCATTACTTTCTCACCAACTTAACCATTACCTTTGTAATGGAACAATGTTTTGTCAAGGATCCTTATAAATTCAAGATAATGGGGATTGGGTGCTTTCTTCTGATGATTCGACTTGATGAACCTCAGAAAATTACAATATTTTAAGATAGTATATAAATTATCAATTTTAGACGCTTGATTTACCCTAGTGATGTGGGAATCGTTTAGGCTTACACGCCTAATATATCTGATAATTTTGATTATGTTAGTTAGTTTTATAATCCCACAGCCTCCATTACAACCTTTCCGAGGTAGAATTCATATTTTTAAGGGCGCATGAAACCCCTAATGAAATAACTAATATCTCACCTAATACTTATTTACTTAATTTGGGTTTAAGTTTAAGTTTGAGTTGATTAGCAAGAGGGTTTTTTAATTGCAAAATAATCCAAAACACAGGTTCTCGCCTTGACAACACAAATCGCTGCTACATTCCCCTCCAAGATTAAGGTAATTGAGGCCAGTTTGGGCATGCAGTGGCCCCACACCTCCACCTGTTGGTTATTACCAATTGAATTGCCAGTTAGGCCAGACTTCCAAGAAATCATGCTCCTCAGGTCCACACAGATGGCTATAGGCTGAATAGAGCCTGCCATCACATTGTAATTTACCTTTAGGTTACCCAATGGTGGGAGGAGACCTGCAACTTGAGCAGAATTTTATCTAATAAAATTGGAACATACCTGTTTTTCAATTTAATTGAGGCAACTATTTTCAAGCTTAGGTAAATATTACTTCAAGTAGCATTTGAGGCTTGGGAAAGCCATCAGTTACTTTATTTAACTTCAAACATACTTTGGCAAGTTGTGGATCCTGGTAGTCTACAAGATGTTGGATGACCATTTTTCCAATAAAAGTAATGTTATCGCCTCTCTCATTGGTTCTGTTGGCCTCTAATAGTAAAGGGGAGATTGGGGATTTACAATTGGCCTTAAGGTGGTTAGGGCCTCTTGCGCCCACAAGTGTACCTCCAAGATAGTTGGAGACAGTTTTAAAATCCTTGTACTTCTAATTTGTGTCTCTACTACTTCCAATTGCTAAAAATGTCACCCATGAGACAAGTGTCATGGAGAATTGCTAAAGCTTGGGGAATTAACTGGGGCTTTCTCTTATTGTGAGGTGATGTAACAGTGTGAAGTTTCATCCATAAAATTTACATAAAAATGAGATAATAGGGATCAGTAGTTGCATTCTGATGATTTGACTTGATGAACCTCAGAAATTATAATTAAAAACTAATATCAAAATTATATAAATTAGGCTTTTGATCAACCCTAGCAATATGAGAATTATTAGTATTACATGCCTAATATATTTAATTATTTTAACTATGTTGGTTTTTTTACAATCCCACAGCAAACCATTTCAACTTTTTCATGTTGTAATTCTTTTATTTAAGCGCTCCTAAAAATCTTAATAAATTAATTAATTTTGCACCTTTTATTTATTTATTTATTTTTAATTTTAGGCTTAAAATACTTAGTGAGAAAGTTGTTGGCTGCAAAAGCAGCATTCAATACGGTTGCTGGCCTTCACAACAGCAAATTGCTGCCACATTCCCCACTAAGCCCAAGGCAACAGAATCCATTTTGGACATGCATTGGCCCCACACCTAAACCTGTTGGTTTAAACCAACTGAGTTGCCAGTAAAAGCAGACTGTGAGTAAGAGCATGCTCCTCTGGTCCGCATAGGTAGCTAGAGGCTGAGTAGAGCCTGTTTCTGCGCAATACCTTACCTTTAGGATACCCAATTGTGGGAGGAGGCACGCAACTTGAGCAGTTTTATTTAATAAAATTAGAACTTAGCTATTTCACAAATATATTGAGGTAATTCTCTTCCTGATTAGGTTAATATTATCCAAGTAACGTTAAGCGTTAGTTAAAACTGTCCATTACAACTAGGTGATAGCCATGTACCCAAAAAAGACATTATATGTAAGAGAAGTGGCCTTACCCAGCTTACTAGTTCTTTATTTAACTGAGGTAAGCCAACCATGGGACGGACAATACCGATATATGTAATGTGATAGAGGGAGGTGAAGTTTAGCGAGATTAGGGCACCCCAGAGTAGACGAGCTTTCTCTGTTGCCAGCTGGTACCTTCCAGGCATAGGGGGTTGAATGCCTTACTCTGAAGGGGTTTCCCCTGTTATAGAGCAGGTGTGGAGGAAGGGGTCCATATGCAGAAACCAGACTGGGAGCTGTGATTCAACAAGTTGTTGTTGCTTTGGTCTCATTATCCATATAGACAGGCTTGAAAGAGTTCCAATAGGTATAGGTGAAATCTGCTGATTGTCCCGCGGATGGTAGGCTTGGTTTCCAAAAAGGCATCCAGTGCTACGGTGTGGATTGTCACACTGCAATGGCGACTATCAGGGATTGAATTGTGGGTGATATTAGGGATTCAAGTTGGAGTGCAAGGAGACTTCTGGAAATAGACAGCTCCTGGTCATTTTGGGTTCTTAACAGACGCGCAACATCCTGCCATATGGCTCTAGATGGGGGCATGATTTGAGGTGGTGGTGCAGGGTGCCATCCCCTCCACACACTGAGCACGCTGCATGAAGAGAGTTGGAGCGATCTGCTATTCTTTAGGTTCTTCTGAGGCTACGCCAGATGTTAGCTCTTACCCTTGGCCCGAGGAGCAAATTATGTGTTAGCCTCTAAATTGCCTTCTTTGATGTGAGATCGTATGGGATGTCTAAAGCATCCAGGTAGTCAATTTTTACAATGAATGGGGACACGTCGTGTGTGTCCCTCTAGGGGTGGTCCTCAGGTTTCCTTAGCGTGAAGTGAGCTCTGGTCCTTCCCCTTCCCTGACTAGTGCCTGTGAGAGTGATGGTTCACCCTATGTCCTGAATGGTGTGGAGGAGGCGTTTGAAGTGAGTGGGGTTCCATGTGAGGCCTTCTGCATTAAGGAAGTTGCAAGGTATGTAAACAAGCTGGACGGGTTGTGTGGGTTTGATAGTTTGTGCGCCTGTACAAAGTTGGCCCTCGATGCTCTAGACCAGTGTTGTTGTGGGAGGTTTGGGGCTATGCTTTCCTCTATCCAGGTGCCCAAAATGCAGTTGGCATGGACCTCAAAGTTTATTAGGCCCATGCCTCCGCTGGAGCATGGACCAAAGAGTGTTTCCACCCATGCAAGTCTGAGACCCAGGCCACAGCAATCCCTGGATGAGTGCGAGGATTGAGGATATGAATGTAGGTGAGAAGGAGATTGCGTGAGTAGGGAACCACAGCTTCAGGAGGATGAGCTAGTTGGCAACTTTTACTCGCCCCATTAGTCCTGGGGTCTTCCCTTGAGGGAGGTGACGTGGTTGGACACCCGCTGTATAAGAATGTTCTCAATTGTCTCATTGGCATACCCCCATGTTTCCAGAATATCCTAAGGTGGCGGACAGGGCTGGTTGAAGAAGGTGATGTGAAGGGTAGGATGAGTGGGTTGTTCCTTCATGGGGGGCTGTGAGGTTTGGGTGTTGTGGGCCAGTTATTAGTATACTTGCCTAGGAGGATTCTTTCCCTTTTCCTTTTGTTGAGCGACGCGTTGCTCAAAATAGAATATTCCTCTAGGGTGCGTTCCAGCTGTCAGGAAACACTGTTAGCTATACCTGTCATGCAGTCATCCGCAAAAGCTAGTATATTGACTGTTGGTTGGCCTTGTGCGGTTATGCCCATGAGGCGTGAGTCATAAACGCGAAGGAGTAAATTAATACTGAAGTTATACAGCAGTGGGCTGAGGGGGTCCCCTTGTTTGAGCCCTCTGTGTGGTATGATCTCGTTATTTAGGGATCCAGGGCCGCATAAAGCCATGGATGCAGATTCTTTAAGGAGCATCGCCAAGTTTATGAATCTGGGTTGGAGTTTGAAGGCGCTTAGGCATTCCTTCAGATACGACCAACTAACGCGATCATATACCTTCTTTTGGTCTAAGAAAATCAGTGCTCCACTTGCTTTAAACTGGCATATGTTGGCGACGGAGTGTATATTCGTCCAGATTGAACTCCTTGGTATAAACCAAAACTGGTTGGGCGACAGGATTTTGGAGGCTATTGTGCCTAATCTGGTGACTATAAATTTTTTTCAGTTTTGTATCAGTGTTAGAGAGTGCAATTGGGCGCCAGTTGGCCAGGTCCAGTTTTCGCCCTTCTTAAACAAGGTTATGGCATAGGAGTCCTGGCCACCAGGTAGGAGGCGTGTCTCCAACAAGCAGTGGTTCATTGATGCCAAGAGTAGGGGAGAGATTTTGCTTAAAGTATTTTTGAGGAATTTATATGGTATCCCATCAAACCTGGGCATTTCCTATGTGGTGCACCGTGGACTGTGTCCCAGAGCTCCTCCTGTGTGACTAGGTTTAGGATCTTATAGTCTGGCGGTTCACTTTGTATTCTGGCGGTGTGTATAAAATCTATAACTTTTGAGGGTTGGTTGGGGTGACATGGTATAATTTGGTATAGTAGTGGTGTACTTCAATCTTGACTACTCTTCTGGGTCAGTTGCCACGGCGCCTTCATCTTTTCAGGCATGTATGCATGCGGGATGATTGTCATGGGAGTATAATTGGTGAAAGAAGTAAGCTGAGAAGGTTTCGCCTTCTTTTATGAACCAGCTTACTAGTTCTAGTCAATCAATGCAGACCGCAAGAACTTACCCCTCAGAAATTTCAACAACTTTTGGATGATGAGTTGATCAAAATCAAGCTGTAAGAAGTTTACAATAACAAGTGAATCATTTATTTAGCCAAGCTTGAAGTCATAGCTGAACTAGACTGACATAGTTTACTATAGGAAGCAAGGTTCTATTTCATGTGAGTGAGAAAGCCAATCAGAGAAGTTGCAAGACATTTGGACTGTCCCTAAAATATACTGGCAAAGAGAGGAGCTGAATATCCCATCAGAGACGATGACACCAATTTAGTGTTTATCAGAGTACATGCCTGTCACCTTAGATACTTCCCCAGTTTCATCTTAGAAGGGGAAGTGTTGTAGATGAAGCCATAAAAATACCAGAAAGTAATTTTTCAACTAAGGAAGGAAATTTTTTTAATGTTTAGCAATAATAAATTTTATAATACTATAACAAAGATGCAGAAGGAAAAAATGAACCCCCTTTTATAGACTGTAACGACCCAAATAGTTTACATTTGGTCAACATGATGACAAACAAAAAAATTAAAGACAACATACATGATAATTATATACCTGAAGGCACCAACAGTGTTGGATTTCAAAGCCCTTTACATAGTATTAGAGGGGGTAAGAAAAGTATTATCATTTGAAGATGTAGGAATTTGAATTGATGACTCTGATGATATGAGCTTTATGGTATCCTGTCCAATACTAGGTTCCCCAACAAATCAGGTGTATGACCAATTTTCAATGTCATTTGTGACCCTAAGCTAGAAATTCTAAAATGGCGCCACCAACTGAACCTCAAATCAACAAGACCCAAAATGGGTAATATTTCAGTAACTTGAAGTGATAACCCACCCTTGGCCAAGAGTTAGTGATTATACAAGGTGAAACTCAACATATTGGTCAATAGATGTTCACCTAGAAACAGTGCTCATGCAATATGGAACTCAAACAAATGGATGCTTTGATTTAAGCAGATATTAAGAAACACCTAACTAAAAATTTTCCTGACAAAAACACAATAACATTGACATCTCATTTTTTTTCTATGATTTATTATCTTGAATTTTGTTAAAAGCATTAAAAGTTGTTTTTATTTAAATAGAACGCTTTTACCATGGAATCTTAAACTTTATCATGTTTGACTATTTTTGTTTAAGTGAAGATAATTCCAGTAACCAATATGGTAAAGAATCAAGCAGAAGACAACAGTATACAGTCTAGGATTTTCTAAAAATGAGAACTATTAAAGAGGATACTTGGTGCTGATAATGCCAAGTGAGAGGTTGATCAAGTTTCTCTAAAAAGTCTAGTTCAGGAGACATACATAAAAAGTTTATGCCAAGAAGCAAGAGTGTTCCTGAAAATTATCAATGGGCAATAAAAACTGCAACCAGCAACACGTGCTACAACAGATAGCAAACAAAAAGAGTTTCTTAACATAAACGCATTACACCTTTTATTTCATCACAACCATTTTTAGTATATTTTCTGTGTACTCCACAATACCTAATCAGCAAATTGGCCAATTCAATTCTCTGATATATGCAAGCAATGGCCAAGGTGTTAACATATAACATGCTCTCCATTTGCTTAGGTAATTTATGTGATACCATAGCACATTTGTTAGCTGCACTGAGACTAGTTATAGATACAAATGAAAAAATGAATTTTTATACTAAAAACAAGGAAGCATAATCTAATAGGCTTCTATATAGAGATATCTAATTAAACCTGAGCTTTATGCTTTTTGATCTCGTCATTATTTTTTAGAATGACCCCCAGACTAAAAACATTATTGTGTTAAAAAAATTAATCATTGTATCTCAGCGTAACTTTTCTCTTAACTGATAACAAGGTTTGAAAATAGGCTCAAAGCTGTAAACTAGTGGAGAGGTAAAAAAATGAAAGGATGGGGTGAATACATACTACTTTATTGAGATAAAAATTGTTATTAATTATAGGGCGTGTGGGGATGTGGTGCCTTGGGGACCTTAGTAACCCAGTACAATTAGGATCTTTCAATGCCTTCCATATAAACTACCTGGTCAGCACCCTCATTGTTCTGCATAGTCCTCATGACCTCAGGGGTGGGGGCCGCATTTCTTGAGATTTGGTAAGTGGGGAGGAAATTTCTGAAGATGTCTTTATTGCTTACAAGCACGTGATGCTTCCTAATCAAAAGCTCATGTCAATGCCATCAGGGTAAGGCTCCATTCACACTGGCTTAAGAGTTTACCTACTAAGGCTCAATTCAAGAGTAGGGAATTCAGCTTGCTCATCACCCAAAATCCTGAGAACGCCCCCCTTCAGATCCTGACAGAGGGAGGTATGGACCAAAGATTTTGGCTATGTACTTAATCCACCACTGTCCCCTGATTGACATCAACAATGGAGTAGTCTGAGTTCTCCTTATTAACAACCTTATAAGGTCCAGACCAAAGAATGTCAAGCTCGTTCAGTCGACCTCTGGGTCAATGGTGGTAAAAATGAATTATGTCACCTAACTGGAAAATTGGTAATCAGGGTCTGCCGAAATTAAATCAGTTTGTCTCCCTTTCTGTAGTAGTGACAATGCCTTGCATAGCTAGGCCTTGAAGCTAGACAAATTATCAGCTAAAGACCTCATAGCTAAATCTGAGCTCTCAGGCATGAAGGTATCAAGCAAGGGCTGAACGCTGCTTGGTAACTGAGGAGCACGCCTATGTAATGACCTGAAGGGAAACATATTGATGATCTGATAATAGTCTTATTTTGTAGCAGGCAAAGCGCTGGGTAGATATTGATTCTAACGAGTTTAAATTATAGGCGGCCATCTTCCACAAAATAGAGACAAGGGTTCTGTTAGCACGTTTTACTGCCGCAGGATAATGGTTGTAAGGGGCAATGAAACTTTGGTTATTACCAAATAAGCAAAGTAATTTATTGGACTACCTGTGAGTTGATATTTAATAACATTGTCCAAAAGTAAAGTTTGTGGGCATTTGTGCTGGGTGAAAAAGAATTGATTAAGAAAAAGAGCCATGGCTTTTGCAGTGGCAGTAGGGACAGAAATTGCTTTGACCCATTTGGTCAAATGGTCCATAGAAAGAAGATATCTATGGCTATGCAACCCGGTGGGAAGAGGGCCTACTACATCAATGCTAACAACATTTAAAGGACTTTATGGAGCAATGACCATGTACTTATATTGTGGACTGGCTTAATCTTGGGACCGGCATGTAATACATGTTTTTAGGGCCTCTTGGATGGTTTCTACTATTCGTCCCAGTAACATTGTGTCTTAGCCACTTTTGATTCTTCTTTTTTCCCGTCTCCCACATTCACATGCTCCTCTAAGATAACGTCAGTTTGAGAAGAAGGGAGAATGTAGGAGAATTTTCTTATTGACCCTTTTAATAGCATTCCTTCCGTGATATGAGTGTCTCAGGTAACTTTTTTGGAGCTTGTCTTGTATCTCAGAAGTCTCCAACTCCCGGCGTTCTGGTTGGCCATTTATCATACAGTTGGTCTTCCTCAGAAATCAAGGCAGCCAGTACTGACATACTAGATAGACCATCAGCACTCTGGTGAATTGCTCCTGCGCAATGTATGATGGTAAAATAATAGCTCTGCAGCCTGAGGCCCATCTTGGTAACCGGCAATCTGGGTCCTTCATCTGCTGAAGCCTTCAGAGCAAGGAATGAACAGTGATGATGGTGAAGTGGGTGCCATAGAGCTAGGGTCAAAAGTACTTGATCACTAACAATACAACCAGGCATTCATGTTTGGTAACACTATAGTTCCATTTGGCCTTGCTCAAGGTCTTTCTGAAATAAGCTATTAAATGATCAACTTGATTTCCATTGTGATGGGCTAGGATGGCCCCAATGGCGACATCACTAGCATCCATGAATAGCAAGGAAGTTTGATTGAAACGTGGATGGACTAAAATGGGTTTAGAGTTAAGAGCGGATCTCAATGCTTTGAAAGCTAATTCTTGTTCCTGCTGCCACTCAAAAGTCACATTCTTCTGCAGGAGGTTAAAATGGGCTTATTTTATATTGGCAAACCGAGGGATAAACTGACAATAATACCATACCATTACAATGATTACCTGAATACCTTCAGGATTTGGGGGCACGACATCTCTAATGGCGTCAACTTTGTCTGGAATGGGTTTGATGTCATCTTTCAAGGCTTTATGTACAAGGTACTTTATTTCTGATTGGAACAAAGAGCACTTTGAAGGTTTGAATTTTATCAAAGCCCTCCTAAGATGATTGTATACTTTGTGAAGGTGCTCCACGTGACTATTGAAAATTTGTGAAAAGACAATAATATCATAAAGGTATATGAGGAAAAAGATAATTTCAAGTCCCCAAGGATCCCATCCATGGCGCATTTGAAGGTAGCTGGCGCTTTACAAAAGCCCTGGGGCATCCTCATAGGTTTTAATAGCCATTTGTTGGCTATGAGCGCACACTTTTCTTGGTCTTTTGGGGCGAGCTCCACTTGCCAGTGTCTGCTAGCAAGATCCATCGCAGAAATGTATCTTGATCTTGTCAGAAAGCGGAAAGTCGTCATTTTGGGGAAAGGGATAACTTTTTTGGTGATGGAGTCAAACTGGCGGTAGTCCATCACCACCTGATGACTGCCCTCCTTATTTTTAAACTGACAAAAGGTGGGAGGCCCAGGGGACTGCGCAAAGGCATAATAGGCTATCTTCAAGTAGTTGTTTGATCTCTACCACCTCCTGGGATTCTTCCCCTTAATTTTTTTGGTAAGGTTGGGACTGAAAGGGGTAAGCGTCACCAGTCTCCTCATGATGTAGAACCACATTCATTTTCCCAAAATTTTAGGTGAGGCTAAAAATGTCTAAGTACTCCTCCAAAGTTTTCTTAACATGGCGCTGTTGTTCTCAAGTAAGCTCATTTCCAATACAGGTGTCAACTAGTGCCACTGATGGAGGCGTCTCTAAACCAAAATCCCTCAGACCTACAAATCTATGACCATAAATATCCCCTACCAGTAGAAGGCGAACATAAGCAGTCAAACTATTAGGGCCCAATACCCTATGTTTGTCAGTAAAGTTAGCCAACACCACTGATACAGTCTGTCATAGGCATATCTAGTTTATAAAAACAGGTTAGGACCTATTTGGCAGACAGGTTATCTTTATATTTTTTCCAGCAGGTATTCAGAGGGAATGCTAATGTGGAACCAGGTATCAACACTAACTTGGAACTTTGGAGTTATAATGGTCGGCTTAGAAAGATAAATTGTCATGCCTTCATGGCCATTAATGGTAGGTGGGGCAACCGTACTTTGGAGTCTATCACACGATACTCAAGTTGATCAATGTGCTCTCACTCTCTAATAGGCAAGCCCAAGCCATGACCTCCATTTTGGAGTTATATGAAGTTTTATTGATTAGGGGAACCCAATGACCCAGCAGGGAAGAAATCCGTCATCATGATATACTACCACAGAGTAGTCCTAGAGAAATTGAGCTATAAGAAGTTCATAGCTCAGGTATTCCAGAGCAACAGTAGGGGTATTTACAGAAAGCTTTTAAAAACAAATAGGTAGGGGAGAATAGACCCTTATGGGTTTCGTACATTGTGGTCCAGCAGTTCCAAATTTCATGTAATGCAGCAAGTCCGGATTGATCTTTATATTTCATCAACTTGGATGAAATAGCAATTATGGGTGACCTACTGTCAATGATGGCATGAACCATATTTTTATGAACTTGAACAGAAACGTGAGTATCCAAACTCCCAAACTGTGGAGGTAGCATGAGAAACATAGATACATCATCGGGAAAATAGTAAGCAGTATCAAGATTTTTACTATTGAAGGATACCAAAACCTTAACTTCAGGTACAATAGCCCCAGGTTCATTAGAGGTCATGGATGATTCTTAAGGCGACGCAGGGATGTCAGCATGGAGTACCCGTCCTTCATGATGATGTTCCTTTTCCCTTCTCCTCAGCAAGTTGTTTCCAGCATGTATTGGTGCTGTGGAAAAAGCCATTGAAGTAAGTAAATTGGGTTTGAGGATTCTTCTGATTCTGGACAACATAGACCCAAGGATGGTTAGAGGAGAAAGAGGTGGTGGCCATAAGATGTAGGGTCGATGAAGGGATCTTGTTAAAAAATTCCTTGTTTTCCTGAATTCAAGTAAACCATACTTCTGAACAATCAAGTGCATCTGAACCTCAGGATAAGGCCTCAACGTGGAGATGACAGCAGTTATGGCGTCGTCCATAGTAAAGCGGTTTGTGGTTACTAAAAGCTGCGATTGGGCGTATAAATGGCTGGTGAACTCCACAGGCTCTCTCCTTTGTTGAGGGAAATGCCCATGAACTCTTGTTTTTTATTAACAGGGTTTGGGTGCTGTCAATCCCTTGGATTTAGGCGTTATGAACCTGTTCTCAAGTGTGGCATTTCTTTTATATGGGAAGTCATAATCTCTCAAGCGGTGCTATTAAGGAAGGAGTGGATATGTTTAACCTTCTGTCAATCATAGCCTTTTTCATGAAACTCTCATATGTATATAGGAAGAAGGAAATACTTTCCTGGCTGGGGTGAACTTCTCCTTAAAACTAAACTTAAAATAGTTATAATAGGAGTGGAAAGGGTATTGACACCATAAATTGATATAGGCTTGGAAATTTTGATTATTATATAGTTGTAGGGGGTCTGCTGATCCAATCGTCATCTTAGACCCAAAAGATCCTCTTGGATCTCATCCCAGTTTTGGTTTAGAAAGGAAAAGGAGGCCTTATGAGAAATCTGCTCTTTATATGTTTGGATGTTGGCGCATTTAAGAAGAACCTGGCTTCATAAGTGGTTTAAGCAGGTGTTGAACCCCTTGGATGTTTTTCTCAATCTGAGAAATGCGGCTATCAGTGAGCTTGGTTAAGGCACTAATATTATCCAATTCATCTGACAAGGCCTCAATTGAAACTCTAGGGTTGAGAGGGACTCTGTTTACTCAGAGCTTGCACCCTTGGACCATATTATGGATTTGATACCATAAGGCGGCGAGGGCTGCCAAAACGTCCTTCTTCCAGGAGTCGTTAGGGTCTCCAGGAGTAGGCACTGCGGGAACAGAGGGCACTTGAGGCCCACCGGGACCTTCAGGCCCTTCTGGCCCCCTGGGCCCCTCAGTTCCTTCACTCCTGATGTTGAAGTCGTTAGATACCAGCTCCTGATAGTGCTGATGAAAAGTCCACACCAGGTCTTTGATTTGGTGGAGGCGTTGGATCCAAGCAGCTTCAAGTAGTTGTACATTCTGATGAATCTGATCTTCAATTAGACCAAAATTACGCTATTTAAAACTATGAGTTAGTTTTGGCCTCGTATATTAATTGTCAGTTATTGACAATGGCTTCTCAATTATTGAGGATGAAGGAGAAGACTTCATTATAGAAATTGACAACATGGAGTGTAAAATTTGTAGAAGCTCTAGTTGTTGTGAGACTTCATGATGGTGCAACCCAACTACTTTGTAGGTGGTGATGGATGGTAGGAAGGACGAAAAATTCAAAAAAAGCGCTCAGTCCTAAAGTTAATTTTCCCACTAGTGATTGGGCTGAGTAAATAATCCCACATGGTAGAAGGCGCTGAAGAAGCATGTGAGCAACTTGATCAGTTTCCCACAGAATAGATGCTATTTAGTAACTGTTGGATATCTCCATTAAGGTTTTTATATTGAAGTTGGTACTTATCACCGTCAATGGAAGGTATAGTGAGCTGAAATGTGGCCAAAACTCTAAGCTTCTAGGATTTATGGGTGGTACTTCATATTGCGATGTACTAATCCATCAAGTGACACTTCTCAACCAATCATCAGGTTGACTTTCTTGACTGTTATCTTTATCCATTGTTTGTGATAGACATTTTCAATTGAACTTTGAAGAACCCCTGTAGGTAGAACCACTTTTCTCAGCGTATCAGTTCTCTTGACTGACAGCAAAGTTTGAAAACATGCAAAGTTGTAAACTAGCGGAGGGGGTGAAAAACATAAGGGTTAGGTGAGTATAGGCTACTTTATTGAGTTAAAGAGCGTCGAGATTTATATGGCATGTGGGGACGTGGTATCTCAGAAACCTTAGTGAACTAGTATGATCAGAATCTTTTACTACTTTTAGATTGACCTCCTGGTCAGCACCCTCATTATTTTACATCATCCTTGTGACTACAAGGGTGAGGCCGCGCCTCTCAAGGTTCAGGAAGTGAGGACAAGATTTCTGAAGGTTTCTTCATCAAGTTCACACATTTGATGCTTCCTGATCATATCTCATATCAGTGTCTTCAGGGTAAGGCTCCATTTATTCTGGCTGTAGGAGTTTCTCTGAGGCTTGATTCAGTCGTAGAGATTTTAATTCATGCATTGTCTTGAATCCTAACAATGTAAACAATTATAAACTTATGCAATATCAGGGTAAGTTTGGGGCTAATAATTGTTTATGTGGGAGGTAAGTAGGTTAACTACATGCTTCTTTACTCAAAGTGTTTATAATCATTATTTATGTCAGTCCCTAGGTCACCTTGAACTTACTAAAAGCTTTATTCTAAAATCTATAACCCTTGTCTACTCAAATGATCTTATTAAACAATTCTAAGTTCTTTGTTACTCATTATTCTAATACCTCAACATCTTTTCTAGATGCATAAGAATGAGAGTTATAATGGTAAAAAAGGAGCACTTTTGTAGCTGAAATTTTCCGCTGTTATGTCACGGTAAGTTTATGGCCATCTTTATTATTAAAAAGCAATATAATTTGCTCATGTTTGGTTCTTTTATTAGATTTTGAACGTTACCTAGTTGAGTATTTCAATCACTAGCTGTTTCAGCTTATATAAGATATATTAAACGTATACACGATTAAAGACAACATATATAAACATACTATGAAAAAATTTCTATAAAAAGAAACACTTGTTTGCAAATAGACGTTTCAATTTGACTTTAACAAAGCCAATAAACGTACCATAGGAAAGAAATGTATTATGTATAACAAGAACAACCTCCAGCACGCCGCTATGGCTAAAGGGGGAACGCCCATTGGCTGTGCTAATCCCCCCAGTAACAAGATACTTTCTAAGGATTAACAGTGCATGAAGGTCATTATAAAAACAAGACAGTGGTCCACTCCTACAAAATTGTTTCTTCTTTTTACCAAAATCACATTTTATACTGCTAGATATCACATTCCATTCAAACTCAACAGTGCATAACGCCATCTGCGTTTACTTCAGGGTAGTTGACCCCATCTTCATTGAGAAGGTGTCAGAGCATTAAAGTATCTCCTGCTGCTTTTCCTCAGAGATAGCTTTGATAGTGGCCGGTTTGATTTATGGTTTTCACCGCAGAAGCAGCTTAAGCTGCAAAAGTAAAAGTTGAAGTTAGGATAGGTGGAGTGTTTCATATTAAGTGTGTGTGGAAGCGCCTGCTTAAATAAAATTTCTATAATCTTTATTGGTTTTGATGACCTTTGCAATACCCTCCCCCGCGATTTTTTGAACAAAACCTGATAAAAGGCTTAGAAATGTATGAGGTTGTCAAGCAGTTTAAGTTGAAAAGCCTTTATTTAATGTCAAAGCTCAGCATATTAAAAGCTATTTCTGTTTTTGAACCGTGCCAAAAAATCCATGATGTCTTAACTAAAATCCCTTAGGTTGCATTCTTTAGAGCCCCTAATGATGCATATGATCTGTTTTGCATCCACCTGAAAAGGCAGCCCCTATTTGCACTGAGTGTGACTTCCTGGTCCACAAGGCGCATGCCTGTCCCTTCCAAGGGAAGGTACAGTAAGATCCTGAGGAGCAATAATTGATGACCAATGAACTGATTTTTGCTAATACTGACAAAAATTACCCGTTTTTGGGGTGAGCTCATTGAATGTTTAGTTATGGCTCCTATGTCCTCTAAACAGCGGAAAGCGCATCAAAATAAACTTAAAAAGCTTCCAAGAAGGAAGTGCGAAGTTAAACCCCTGAAACACAATCTGAACGTGACGACACTGACATCATGTCCTCCTTTCAGAACCCAGCAAAGTCAGTGAATGCTCAGTAGGCGGATTGGACTGAATAATTCTCATCTTTGTTTGATTCTGATCAGTGTGATCCATCACAAAATTTTATATAATGACAAAAATGACTAGGCTTATTCTCAGAGTAGACCTTATAAAAACAGATTGTTTGAATGGGTGCACTGAGTTTAGTTCTAAGCCTCCCCACGTTCCAAAAATATGACGTCAAAATCTAAGAGAGGTTCTACCTGTGGTAATTGTCCTCTCAACTAAAGTCAAGATGGTCCTATGGGGCGACTGGGTCTCATGACCCGGTTCACCGCTCATAGAGCAGCATGGGTGTCCATCTGAAGATAGGGACATTAAATGTCACAGGTTTTTGCTTCCACATCTGAGCTAAGAAACTGAATTTCTTGTGCAACCCTCCTGCTACCATAGTGGGAATCCAAGACACCCATTGTATGGCAGGATAGGAAGAGGAGTGGTCAAAAATTTCATCTTCCT
The DNA here is from genome assembly GCA_022478985.1 of Massospora cicadina. NCBI lineage: Eukaryota > Fungi > Entomophthoromycota > Entomophthoromycetes > Entomophthorales > Entomophthoraceae > Massospora > Massospora cicadina. Next base: position 162,265 of record JAKSZP010013192.1, read on the forward strand.
GTTTCTCCACTTGATCTCACCACAGTGGTTTCATTATTCGCCCTATCAAAAGGCTTAATTTGGTATAAAATATATAATTTTTAGATAAATAGCCATTGGATGTCACATTCTTATAGAATAATTAAGAGACTACTCTCTTAACATATACTCCACAATAAATCAACTGACAACATTAAATTTCTAGCAATAGTATTCCAACTTGATCATTAACCCTTTCAATCATTTGACGCATATATGCGTCCAAAAAATGGGGGTGATGTAAATCTAAAAATGCATATATGCATCCAAAAACTGAGGGGTATGTAAATCTAAAAACGCATATTTGCGTCCACTTAAACTAAGATTTATTTAGATTTATTTTAAATTTTATAAAATATTTGCGTTACAACAGGGACCAAAATGAGCTCAAAAAGAGTGAACATCGGCTAAGAAATTCGTGCCAAATTTAAGGCCAAAAAATGGTGGATTTTTTGAAAATAGCTTAAAGGGTTAAGATACCATCTTTGTTATAAGCCATTTCAACTGTTGGTCAAATGCTGCAATTGACCTTTGTCCACTCAACTCTCATTAAACCTGGCCATAAAAACCTTTAGTGCTCAAAGCACACAGAAATTACTTGATCTTTTCCCTAGTGATTCTTCTGAGTTAACCCACATGCCACGGCCACATATATAGCAGAGTAGATTATTATGACCCGCATTGAAAACATCCTCCTCCCCTACATTTTAAGCCAAGAATCTCCAGGTTTAACACAACAGTGGTGCAGTTTTCTTACCACCGTTTAGTATATATCACCCTGGCTGCACTTGACCAACCGCTTACTCAGCCACGCTGGAATAAGGTAATTATTGAAACATTATTCAGCGAGGAGTTTTCAAATTGGATAAATCAACAAGCATCTTTACCCCTATATGATGTGCCCATTTTGCAAAGATCCCTTATTAACATAGGGTCAGATGAAATAACACATTACTGCTGCTGCAAAGTGTATTGCCACGCGGCGGCATCACACATCTACAGTGACAGCACCACCTCCAGAGTTCTTTTGTCCACATGGAAAGAAATGCCTCACATATGGGTTACAACCTCAGTATGGACTTTCGAGTGGGTTGCTACACCTATTTGCTTGCAAGAGCTAAATAGTGCACATTAACATTGTTAATCATCTTGGTTGGCGCTTCACAGATCACCAAAGAGGAGAAATCAAGAAGGTACTTTATGTGCCGCTTTACTGAATGGAAACAAGGTACTTTTTTGTACCCAGGTTCAAACTAGCACAGGCGCAATTTTTTCCTTCCCACTAAAGTATCTGAAACAGTACACTAATTTACAACAACTTGTACTAAGCATATGACTGTGACCCAAAAATATACAACGGTTTTTAACTGAAGTTAAATTCTATCTTCCTTTTAATTTGTCTAGCCTTGTTATTGTTGTTTCTAATGAGGAACTTTGGGATTTTGTATGCAAGGCTCCACGCCACAAAAGCCTTGGCCCAGATGGCATTCCTTATGAGTCATTTTAGACACACTTCAATTTAATTGCGTTTTTGCTCAAAGCCTTTATTAATAAGTGCCTTCAAGAATTTCGCCTACTTCCTGACGGGTCATAAGCCTTTGTGGTCGCCTAATCTAAAAAAGGGTGGCCAATTTCACTCATCAACGCTGATTCTATTATAATGATCTCAATACGTCCAAGCGTCTAAATAAGATTGCTCTGACAGCCATATCACGCAATTAATATAGGTTTGATACCAACTTCAGTATAGGGGATAAAATCCATGCTTTTTCCAACGTTTCAATCTAAATTAGATGGTGCCCTGATCTTCTTGAACCAGCAAAAGTCATAATATCATATGAATTGGAAATATCTTAGGGAACTCTTGAAACTTTCCGCTTTCCACCTCGTTAATTAGCTAGGTGATGCTTTTGAATGAGTCAGCTACCATACCCATTTGTGGCCTAAAGTTTGTAACTGACCCCACGATCCCATAACGGTTTAAAATAGGGCAATCATCTTAGCCCTTTGTTTTACAACTTCATCTGGACCCAATTCTATGTATCATTGATCAGACTCTGAAAGGCATCGCCTCTTGCCTCTCCAGGTCAGAACCCTCTTAAAGTTTTAGCATTTTCAATTGATTGTATTATGGATGTTTCCAACCCATCAATTGCTCTCTCCCTTGATAAGATCTTCGTCAGTACAAGCATTAAATAATGCCAAGATCAATCGCCTCAAGGCTGAGGTTTGATCCTTAGTAAGCGCCGTCTTCAGTGGCCCAATGGGACTTCTCGCCGCACTTCATTCAGAGGGTCAATCATTTCATTCCAGTAAGCCCCTATAGTCACCCATTTGCCAATTAAGTGTATGACTGGACTCTGTTTAACGGTTGGAAAACTCACAGTTTCTGATTGTAAAATTGCCTTTTTTTGACGACAATATTTGACATCAAAAGAATGTCCAAAGCGAGGTTGGACTCTCAAGGTAAGTGGCAGTGCCTCATTCACCTAATAAGCCAATGCTCCAAATAAGAAGACTCAAAAAGAGAAAAAGACAAAAACAGTTAGGCGAGTTAGTAAATCCCAGAATTAACCTAATTTATTTGATAAATAAAAAATGCCACCTTTAAGAAGATCCCAATAATTAGGCGCCATAAGCGCACCAATTAAAAGACAGAGTATTTGGGGAAGATCAAGCCCATGAAACCAAGTTTTTGTTACACAACAAGAACTTGATGTGTCATGACCTTCTAGGTAGGACAAAGTAAGGGTAGTTTTAAAGCCACAGGTTTAACCCATGCTCAGGGTGAAAACTCCATAGAGAGAATACTGAACGAAGTTCAGAATTGCACAGGCTTGACCTTCAAGGTTGTCCTTCCAACAAAACTTTCCTGCACCATTCTTTAGGCTCTTGAAAGCCTAAAGAATGGCTTAGAAAGGCAAGGCACATCCCAGCGCCCAAACCAAAATCAAACCAAAAATCCTTAAAAAAATTTGACTTAAGGTTTAGAAAGTCTTACCCAAGTTGAAATGCTAATATTGGTACAATCCTGATTGTTAGATTACCCCTCACTAGAGAAGGTCCTCAGAAGAGGGTGCCCTGAAGTGGGAGGCTGCCACCATGAAGTCTTCCTGGGGCGAGTTATCTCAGGCCACAGTAAAATTTGCATGAAATAAATTCTGGGCCCCTTATGGTGAGGGGCTAATAGCGAGGGCAAGTCAGGACTGGGCAGCTGGAATCAGCCACCAAGAATGAGGAAGCATGCCCGCACTTGGCTGGGGCGTGCTGCCTTCTCACACTTACATTGGCGAAGGTCTTCCTACTCATCCAGGAGGGCTTTCTCCCAACAGAAATGTGAGAGGGAACACAGTCCATCATGGTTAAATGGCCTTCGCCGTTGCATAATGGACTGTCCAGTGATGAGGGAGCCCTTCTGGTACAGGTCCCCTCGGTGCCAACCAAATTTATGATGAGGGGGAGGCCCCATCTAGATTTTGTGCTGACAATCGCTTCAGGTACATGGCTGTCCATCAGTCTTTTGCTCCCACTGGTGCTGGTTGCTTAGAAGCCAGGACCTAATGTATCCAGTGAGGTTGGCCAAACTGGGGATAAGTGGTGTGATGAACGCACATCTTGGTTCAGAATCATGTAACAGATGGAATCCTCTTAGTTTATTATCACCACCTTACCTTCAAATTGTCATCAATCTTTGACATCAAAAAAAATCTATAATGCAAGGATGGACTTTTGAGTAAGTGTTAGTATCTCGTGTAAATAACCAATCAAACCTCTGAATAAGGGAAACTTAAAGCAAGAAAAGATAAAAAAATTAAGTGAGTTAGCAACCTGGTAATTTACCTCATTTTATTTATTATTGTATTTAAATGGCGCCCTTGAGAAGATCCCAATAATTAGGCACTATGAACGCACCAAGTAAAAGATAAAGTAATTTGGAAGCTCAAGTTCCATAAAACCAAGTTTTTGTTACACAACAAAAACTTGATGTGTCATGGCCTTCCGGAAAAGACAAGGTAAGGATGGCTTTAAAGTCACAGGATTAACCCACGCTCAGGATTAAAACTATATAGAGAGAATTCCAAATGAAGTTTTGAATTGAACTGGCTTGACTTTTAAGGTAACCCTTCCAAGAAACTTTTTCCACACCATTTTTAAGCTCTTGTGGTCCTAAAGAATGCTTTAGTGAGGCACAGACCACCGCCCAAAGAAAACCACACCAAGAATCCTTGAAACGACTTAAATCAAGATTGAGAAAATCCAAACTCAATTCAAAACGAAAAGATCAGGTACAATCCTGATTGTTACACTCTGGAGGATACACGTCTACAGTTATGGAGAGTAATATTCTGTCTTTTATCTCAAGCAGCGCACCCAGCCTTCATGGCCATTCAACAAGGCTCTTGTGGAAAGTAGTATTAGTTAATACCCTGATTATTTCAAAGGCATTATATACCACTCATGCCATATCATTTCTTACCACCTTTTTCAACTCACTAAGGGCTATATTACAACCCTGGTTTTAGGATAATCAAAGGGCTCCAATTTAGATTGAAAGCCCTTTGGCCCATGTTCTTCAGGTGGCATGGGTCTCATTAACTACCATCAACAAACCACCCAATTTTTTAAGAAAATGGAATTTTCAGGCAGCAATTCCTACCTCAAATGTTCTTAATGGCAAACAGCAGAAAGTGGCAACTTTGTATAAGCCTTGAGGGATGACAAATCCCACCACGCATAATACTTTGATGCATTATCATGCCTCTTACCCCAATGCTGCATGCCCCCACTGTACCAACCTCATTATAAAGGTATTCTCCAGGTTATTAAGCATTCTAATTGAAGCTTCCAGCATATTAGCTTATATAACTCTGCAAGGGTCAAACCCAACATATCTTCAATTTTTTGATAAAGCGCCAGTGATACAAACATCCTTCCACCCCAGATATAAGGTCACTCTTGCATGGAAATTATTTAATGGTTCTGTTTGATACCCTTACTCTCTTCAAGATCAGAAGAAGATGTGGGATTATACTTATAATCCCTTAACCCACCTTAAATTAGATTGCATATTAAAGTGCCTTAAAATGTCATATCAGACTGTGGATAGATTCATGCCAATGTCCACCTTTTCCCATTTGTGGTTGCCATAATACTCTTGTCCATAGTATGAGGGGTGTCTCACATCCAAGGTAATATGGATGGAAGTTTATCTGTTCTAGCTTCCTACACTTAGAATTTTTACTTTAACTTCAATCCATTTGCCATGAGGGTTTTCCTATTTTCCCCATTTCTCAGAGCCCTGATAGCATCTACAGCACTGTGGTCCATCCATACCATCATTTTAGAAGCTATTACCAGATCTTCCCCTTCCAAGGCTGGAGCACTGGTGAAGTCCCATTTTCATCTAACTCATAACTTCCAATATTGGTTCTTTGGTACTATGCCTTGTGAATGGTGCCACCAAATCCAGTCATGAAGGACTTTTAGTTCCTGTAGGTTTACTCTTGTTCTCATGTATGAAATATAAGGATTTTCAAATACTGAAGATTGCTCTCTTGCTAATAATAATCCTGCACATATATTTAGGAAGAATTTCAGCCAAAAGATCCTCGATTTTTAGCCAATAGCTCACAATATTGACCTTTATAAGCTCTCTAGGCTTAGCTAAAATTGTATGGCTCTTCAGGTCTATTCAGGCTAATTTTCCCACAAATTTGGGAACATCTACTGAAATAAGTAACAATACAAGCTGGTGATTTTTTCCATAACAGCTTGTTGATACTCTTAATTAAAACTCACTCTGATAAACTACCTGTAAAAAGAATTAAGAGAATATGTTTTCTATCTAGCAAATATCAACTTATGATAAATTTACTATGGCTAGGTGCCAGTCTTTATACCTCTAGGATATCTCTGACCATACTTTAGGCATGCGATTTTCACCAGATATTATTTTTAACCTCATTATAGCCCAAGATCTAATATAAGCATTACCTTTTACTAGGACTATTGGTGGCAAAATACTCCCAAAATTTGGAAGGTTTTGGATACAAAAATCGCAGCATGAACTTGGGTTGGGACCATCTAGTACTAAAAAAAAAAAAAATCGCAGCATGAATATGAAAAATTATCATAAGGTCAGCCACGTTAGAGTTTTGTCATACAGCTGAGAAAATATGACTTCTGGGAAAATTGGCATCAATTTAAAGTTAATGGCATAACCTAATCAGGACTTAAGCAGACCTCTTGATAGTAAAAGGTACTTCCATTCAGGCTGCTCGTGTAAAATTTCTATCATGCCAATTATGAGCACTAAAATATAAAATTCGCCATAGGTGGAAAACTTATTGCAATAATCTGAGGGGCAATCTTATAGTTGTTATTGGCCCATGGGATTTTTAAATGGATTTTAGGTATCAATTCTAGGGCAACTGCTTGATAAAGTCAACCTTGTGCATGGTTAATTGGGATTAATTGGTAGGTTATTGTCATGTAATCAGCCAGAGTCGATGGTGTTTGAAGGTTTACTTTTGAGTCAACCACCAGAAATTGACATTTCCCCCAATTGACTTAAACATAAACACTAAGATTTCAAATTAGTATGAAACAATTAATGGCAGTCACCTTAGGTTCCCATCCTAAATTGCCAATAAATATAGGGTTTAGTTTCATAATTTTAGGGTCAGCCCATGTTGATGATGGATTAAGAGCTGGATCCCCTTTCTCAGGAGCAAACAATAGCTATTAATTATTTATGAAAAGTAATATTTAATATATTGCTTTAGTTTTATACATTTTTCTTTTACTAATTAATTTTTTCTTTCTTTTTCTCTTTTTTGCTTTATCTTTCATTTTAATTTTAATGCTAGTATTATCTTTATTCTTTAACTGGCCAACTTAATTTAACCTTCTTATAAACTTTGCGTGGACACAATTGTATATATGGCTGATCTTTACTTCCTTGATTGTATAGGTGAATTGGGATTTCTTAATAATTTTGAATGGGCTAACCCAGATGTGATATAACTTTTGTATTTGTCCTGATTTGTGGGTGCTGCAAATTAAAAATTAATTGCCTACTTCAAAGTCAGCCGAATTGTAGCATTTTTGCATATCTTTTTGTGTCAAGCTCTTTCATGAAGAAACTTGTCATAAAGCTTGAGCTTGCAATTTGATTAGAAATCAGCAAGTATCTCGACATAAGGAGTATAATTGTTATTGCCAGGATCCTATAGGACTAAATATAATAACAATGGTATAGCCAAAAGTCTTACATACAACAACTGAAAAATGAAATCCTGGTAACTGAAAGGTAGGAGATGTTGTAGGCAACATGGCTGAACTCAGATAGGTGCTCCATTCAGATGGTCTGCTTGAAGTTAATTTCTGGAATCATTTACCAATGTCCCTTTTTCTCGCTCAACTGTACAATTGGTTTTGTGAAGGTAGGGTGTAAAAATTTATTGGTGATGATTATTTTCAGCCAATAAACCCTATAAACTTATTACTTGCATAAGTTCAGGGTTTTGTGCAATTTGTCTGCATTGTATAATAGTTGATATGATTGGTTGATAATAGTATGACAACTATTATCCATGGTTAAATAAAAGTATTAGATCTCAGCCCAGAGCTCAGCCAGTATTTCCTATTGAAATACATGTGATGTCTCAATATAGAGATTTGTTCCCTCGCACCATCTAACCCAATCTTCTCTTAGGTTCCCATTGACGGTTTCTCCAGTTTGACACACAGTCAGCAGCAAGCCCTGATTTGATTTCGCTTCTTCTCTGTATCCCCGCTCAGATCCTTACTAAATTCCTTAAAGAGTCTCCCAATTATAGCACACAGCAATAATATCCCTGAGAAAGAATAGAACAAATGGATGCTGATAAAGTTTACTAAGTATATCTATTGTATACTCTAGTAAAAGTGATAGTCTGGTAAATACTATTATACTATATGGTAAAAACTACTATTCTCCTTCATTAGTGAATTCTAGGGAATTTATAGTGGGGGATTTGGCGCCCAAACCTCAGTTGACACCCCCTTGATAAAAAGACAGCTGTTGCCATTGAATCACCCATCCTTATCTCAGCAGTGATGTTTTTCCCCATCCTGGCTAGGATTCTGTTGTAGGACATCCTCGAGACCTAAAATGGAAAGAGTCAGAAAACGTGTCCCTAACGTTTTCCTCTTGATCTAAGTGAACCAACCATATTTGGCAAGCGACCTGCTTATGGAATGGGACTTGGTATCCATTAAGGCAGGTCACAAATCAACTTATTGACTCGCTAGTTTCAGGCAGCATTACTTGCCTCACAACTTATTCATTAAATTCCAATCAGTCAGTGTTGAAACCCAACCAATCCCAATTTGGTACACCTGAAATTAATTAATTTTTGGATGCCCTTATTTTGTCAGCAACTCTGCCCAATGAGATCTTAAGCATTTGTCCATATTGATCCCCAATGGATCCAATCAGACAAATAACCTAAAATCCCCTGAACATAGTTACCCTAAAATCAGGGTCAACCGATCTCCAATTCACCTTGCATCAGCGAATTGTCCCCTAACGATTCATGGTAATCTATCCTATTGGGAATATGGCAAAAATACCAACATAGGGTGTTGAAAGCACACCTCTTACTCCCATTAACTAGTTGAGCTTGGTGATTACATAGCGGTGAAATTTGTTCCATTATCTGTAAAAATGATCTTGAGGACAACCATGCTTGTGGAGGTTATACTTTTGAAGAAAAACTTGCCTGTAGTTGCTGCCCTGATTCCTAAATAGTCTTAGTTTTAACCAATTTTGTCAAGTGATCAATATCCACAATATTGTATATGGCTTTTGAATTGTTTTCATGGCTGATCTCAACAATATCAATAGATATGGTATGCCAGGCAAATTAAGGCCAAACTAGCTGATAAGATATATTTTTTGGAAAGGTCTTTACCTTGACTCTCCGCTCAGCATTCTAAAGTTTCTTGGATGTCAAAATGCATTGACTCCCAATAATAAAACTGCTTCAGATGCTTCTTTATATTTTTAAATACATCATGCCCTATGGCCTTATGGGCAGCCATTATGATGTCTATTTGAGCCAATGATCTTATGAATATATACTTTATGCTTTCAATGATCTTATATAGTGTACTACTTTTAATTATTGTATTTTATCTTAATTCAAATAATAACTTTTGACTGATTCAGGCTTACCTTATTACTCTCCACTGAACATCTTCTTGAACAACTCATCAGCGTCTAGACCAAATGTAGCAATAGTGGGAAGTCAGGACAGGCTGTCAGCGTTCTGATACTTTACCCCACATGCTTCTTGATCGTATAATTATAGGCTTGAAGCTCCAATGCCCAGCGGGATAATCAACCCTAAGGCTCCCTCAAGTTGTTTATCCATCTTAGTGATTCATGATTGGTGACAACTGTGAAGTGAGTGCCATGAAGATAGATCCAAAAAGGCTTGTAAGCTTATATGAATGGCAAGCATTCCTGTTCTGTCACTGTATAGTTTCTCTCATGAATTTTTAAGGTTTGACTAGTAAAGGCAACAAGATGTACTTTGCCATTCTCCCCAAACTGAGATAATGCTGATCCAACTGCCATAAGTGATGCATCTGTCTGGACTTTTTTAAATTGCAATCATTGTCCATGTATCATAGAATTGGGCTACCAATAGTGCCAATTGTGCTGATCAAATGCTTCTTGACAAGCCAAAGTCCAGTCAAATGGGACCTTGTCCTTAAGTAGATGGAATAGTGGTTCTCCAAGTTGTACAAAAATGGAAATAAATCAGCAATAGTAACTGATCATGCCTGGGATAATTTAATATTGCGCTTTATTCAGGCCATTTCATTTTAGTTATGACATCTAACTTAGTTGTTGGACTCAAATTTTACCTTGTTGATTACAAAGCAAAAAGGTTCCAGATGGATTTTTAAGAACTGGCACTTTATGGAATTCATTCTTAGGATTGCTGCTTCTAGCCGTCTTTAAAGCTCCTCTTAATGTTTTGGGGGTTATCAAAAGTGAAGCTAAGACACTAATAGTGTTAAGGTGAACCAGTTCACATGATGTAAAAATTTACTAAAGAGTTAATAACAGTTGTCAACCCAGTAACCTTTTTACTGCACAGGTTCAGTTTCCTTGTGCACCTCGCGTTGTAAGAATATATAATCCAATAATAGTATGGAGACTATTATCTGTAGTTGAGTTAGAACTATTTTCAGGCCCAACGCTTCAGCCGGTATTTCTGATTAAATACTTGATAGTCATACTTGTAGGGATTTGTTCCCTATATTACTGTCCACTCGATCTTCATCAAGATCCTCTGATGGCAGTCTCCTATGGCCCAACACATAGTCGACAGCAATCCCTTAGTTGTGGTTCCCTTTGTCTCTAGATTCCCACTTGGATCTCTACTCTTCTTTTAAGAGTCTACCAATTATTGCCTTCTGCAATAATATCCTTGAGATGAAATCTTCACGCTAGATGCTGATAGTCTATCTATTACCAAATCTACAATAAAACTATTAATGTTCTAGAGTAGTAGTATATATAAGAATATGTTTTAATATAATGTGTTTTTAATTATAGTGAATCCTAAGGAATTTATAGGGGATTAATCTGTCTAACTCTCAGTTGACACCTCTTTGATGAAATGGCAGCCATTGCCATTGAATCACCCTTCCTCGTCTTAGCAGCAATGGTCTTCCTCATCCTGGCTAGGATTCTGACGTTGGACATCCTCGAGACCTCAAATGGAAAGAGTCAGAAATGTGTCCCTAATGTTTTCCTCTCAATCCAAGTGAACCAACTATAATTGGCTAGCGACCTACTTAGGTAATGGGACTTTTTACCCATTATGGCAGGTCACTTCACCAACCAATCAATTCAATAGTTGCAGGTGGCATCACTCGCCTTGCAACTCATCATACATTCTAATCAGTCAGTGATAAAACCTGACTGATCCCAATTGGTACACCTGATAATTAATCACTATCAGATGCCCCTATTTCATCAGCCGCTCCACCCAATGAGATATTAGGCATTCATCCGGATTAATCCCTGATGGATATGACCAGACAAATTTCCCAAAATTCCCCAAACATAGTTCCTCCAAAATTTGGGCCAACCAATTCCCAATTCACTTCGCTTTAGGGAATTTTCACTTAGTGACACCAGGTAATCTAGCAGGCTGGGAATATGGACAAAAATCCCAACACATCCCCCTCTTGCCTAGATTTCCAGCGAGAAAAGGACTGGGGCATGAAAACACCACTTTGGACACCTGGTCAAATATTTCATTGGTTCAAGCGGAGTACACTCATCAATACTCAACGCTGCTCAGGACGACCTTTGGCATATGGCATTCCTCCTTTTCCTCCTCGCTACTGCCTACTCAGAGCGCAGTCCCCATAACCTCTTGTTGTGCCAGGCTGATCAATTTACTCGTGACAATATTTTTCTGGGATCCAGTTTTCCCCCCATCAGGGTATATGACCCGCTGTCATATTCAGGATTCTTGGTCTAGCATCCTTGAATTCCTGATTCTCTCCTCATCCTAGACAGGAGACTCTTGCCGTTGATGTTCGTTTTGTGGCTTTATTAAGAATACTTATTTCTATCTGCCCTCGTTATTTTGCTCATAACCTCTTGGCTGTAAGTCATTCTTAATCCTTCCCTCAGAAAGTTTATTTCATTAATTTTATAAAATTAATTTCAAAAATTGGAGCTTAAATGATTGTAGAGTGCATAATGTCAACTTCTATATAAATCTGGCATCCCCCCTCTAGTCCTGCTCATATGTCAAACTCAGAATCCCATTATCAGCAACTTCTGAACAGTCTGTCAGATTTGGACCTCCGCCTCTTTCAGTGGATGAGTCAGGATGCTTGATGGAATCTCTTCTGTGGTCCTTCCAGGACCCATATGCCTAGTCTGGAGCAAGGGGCTAGTCCTTCCATCAAAATAATGGAAACGGTATCCAATCCCTCTGAAACCAGGCGTGCCATCATTTTTGAACAACTCTCAGCTGACTCTTCCATTACAGTCAAACTCCAAGTTGGACTTTGAAACCCTTCTGGATTCAGCTCCTTTCACTGAGGCTATAAACATCATCGTTGATGCTCCAGAGGTTATGCCAGTCGCTTTAGATCGTTTGTTCTTGGTTGGATCAGATTTCTCCCTGAGTTCCTCTTCTGACTCAAACAATTTTACCAACCTGCTGTTCTGGTTTCTGAGCTTTCAATTGGGAACAGCATACATATTTGAGCTCCCCTACGCTAAACTTCAGCCGCAAGTCACTGAGGCGTTGTCATTAGTGCTGAATCCCTCAGATCTGTAAAACCTTCTGGATCAGGATACTCCCAATTATGCTCTCCACTTTGCCAGTCAAGTTCTTCAAATTTGGTCGATGAAGCTTCCAGCCTCACCTGACTTTCATCAGTCATTCAGCTTCAGCTTCTGTGAAGCCCATAGTTGTCATTTACAAGATGCAATCTGCTCTTTACATGACTACCTCTTCTCTGGAGCTTCTCATTGCTATCTTCCATTGATGGCGTTGATTGGGGGCATGATTTGACAACCCCCCTTAAGTATTCCTTCTTCACTGCTGGCTCACATGTCCGGTGTTCTTGATGAGGCCTGTTGGCAGGCACTCAAGACAAATCTTCCGGCGCCAGTGCCTTATTGGTATTACTCAGGGTTATTCACCAATTGCCTCTTCCTTTATTGCTGTTTTCCTCCCCACTCTGGGTTTCACAATTGGCTTCTTCTGACATATCCATTTCCCTTCCCCTAGTCGCATTCTCTCAGGGCTCAGCGTCAGCTCAATGAACATAGTTTCATGTAGGTCTCGCCCTTGCAAGTGTCCAATTGCACATTACAATTCAATGGGCTATTTCTTCCTACTGCGATCCATCCTCCCTCCCCCAAGAGGCGACGTAGGCGGAATCATCCCCACACTGAGGACAACTAATAAAAATAAAAATTTTATAAAAACATATCAGCTTTTTTTCTATGCATTTTAAAAACCTTTTTTTCCAATATTTTTTATAAATTTTTTATTTTTATTTCCCTTTTTTCCTCTATGGATTTAACCTTGTTTCAGTTCAGAGGTCCATCTTTTCCCCCAAAATGGATCCTGGGCACTTAAACCTACCAGTTTTCTATAGTTCAGAGGTCCTTTTTTCAGACTTAACCATATAGATTGGCTCAGAGGTCCTTTATTTGGACTTGACCTAATCATTAGGACATGACCAACTTAATGGTACATTGGTCCTTTGGGAACTCTTTTTTATTTTTTTCTTTGATCCACCGCTTTAAATACTTAGCGTGGACTTGATTTACTACTCTTCCATCCAAGAGATTCTTGATGGAGTAAGCATCAGTTGCCACCTTGGCGATTACTTCAAATGGCCCACCTATGGTGCATCCTATTTGTTTCTTCATCTGAAACCATGTGTATCGCAATAGGCGACTTTTTCTCCTATTTGATATTCTTCTAAAGGCGGTCAGTTCTTTATCAACATCGATTTTGCTCATATCCTTTTCTTTAAGGTAGTATCAAATGCTTGCAATTGCATATCAATCAGGATACTCATCAGTCAGTTCAGGTATTGTTTGGTACTCATCCCTGATGTAGGTTCTACTACCAAATATAATATCAGTGGTAATGTGGCCTTCCTCCTGTAAAGTAATTCAAATGTCGTCTTTCCCATCACCATATGATGACTGATGTTGTAGGCGAACGTCACTAAACTCAGGTACGTTCCCCACACAGAAGTTCTCCTTGCAACTAGCTTCCTCAGCGTTGTGGCCAGCGTCTCATTGACCCATTCTATCAGTCCGTTTGTCTCCGGCTGGTATGGTACTGACATGACTCCTCAGATCCCCATTATTTTGTTTAGCCTCAGGATCACATGGGACGTGAAGTTGGTCCCATTAACACTCAGTATAACTTGTGGACATCCATGCCGGTATACTACTTGATCCAGGATGAATCTCGCAATACTGGTAGCGTCAATTAGGGTTAATGCTTTCATTTACCCATCTCATCAGATGGTTGATGGCTACTATGATGTATTTCACTTCTCCTGTACTCATTGCTAACAGTCCCATCACATCAATAGACACCATGTGCCATGTAAATCCAGGTTGGACCAGTTAGGATCCAGTTGTATTCTTGTGTGGTTTATGCAACAGGCATTCCACGCAACAAGCCAGATAATCTGTGAATCATAGTTAATCGATTTCTAATATTAATAAGGGTGAATATGATCAGTCATTTTTCTCAGGCCTCCGTGCCTGACAACCTTATGAGCTGCTTGAACTATTGCTACTCTCATTGACAGTTTTGGAAATAATAATTGTTTCCCATTTATTATCTTGAATACTTGTCCATCCATGATCTCAGTGTTTTCCATCGCTTTCTGAAGCGCACCTTGATTTCTAGAGGCTCATCTTCAATTCTTCCTTTGATTAATCTCAGGAATAGCTCATCCGCCTGCGGACATACCAACTGGACCATTGGTAACCACAATAAGCCATCTGCATTCTGGTGAGAAGCCCCCGCTCAGTGGACTATCTCATAATCATAAGCCTGAAGCTTAAGTGCCCATTGGGCCCGTTATCCTTCAGGTTCTCATAAATTGTGCAGCCAATGCAGCGAAGAGTTGTCAATCACCACCTTAAAGTGCATTTTGTGGACATACACCTGAAACTGCTTACAGGCGTAAATGACTGCAAGGCATTCACGCTCAGTCATGGTGTAATTTCCTTCAGCGGCTGAGAGTGTCCAGCTCACATATACCACCAGATGTTTGTCCCCAAGTTCATTTACTTGGCACAGTACAGCGCCATTCGCCATCAACAAAGTTTTGGTTTGAATGATAAACTCCCAATTAAAATTCAGATATTTCAGAATCAGAGAATCTATTAAATAACAGCGTAGCTCATTGAAGGAGCCCTGGGCCTCTTCATTCTATACAAATCCTTTTTTCAGATCCTTTAATAAATGAAACAAAGGCTCGGCTATTTGGGTGAAGTTCTACATAGATCTTCTATAGTATCCAACCATCCAAGAAATACTTGAATATCTCGGACATTCTTTGGCACAGCCATCTGCTCAATAGCTGCTATCTTCTGGGGTTGCAGCTGCAATCCGTTTGCATTAATCACAAATCCCAGGTATTCAAGCTCCTTCTTGAAGAAGTGGCACTTCCATGGCTTGATCTTCAGGTTAGCCGCGGACAGTCTCTTAAAAAGTTCCTCCAAGTGCTGAAGGCGATCGGTAAACGTTTTACTGAACACATTGATATCGTCCAGATATACCAGGATGCACAACAACTTCAGGTCACTCAATATTGCATCCATGGCCCTCTGAAACATCGCGGGCATATTACAAAGACCCTGGGGCATCCTAGTTGGCTGGTATAACCCCTGTGCGGCGATAATCACACAATTTTCTTGGTCTTCTTCTGGCAAGTTGATCTGCCAGTATCCCAAGATTAGGTCCATCGTGGAGAAATACTTCGTTTCTCCTAATCAATCCAGTGCATCGTCAATCTTTGGTAGGTGATATGAATCCTTTTTTTTAATTTTTATTCAGCCTCCAACTGTCAATCACTACCCAATTTAATCCGTCTTTTTCTTTACAATCAAAATTGGGCTCGCCCAGGGACTTGACGATGGAACTAGAAGCCCATGCTTTACTAGTTTGCTGATCTCATCTTCCACTACCGCTTTAGTGGCTTTCAATCTTTGGATAAGTCTCATCCTTATCAGTAGATTTTCCCTGGTGTCAACTTTGTGAATTATGCCTTGTGCGCATCCCAAATCGTGGTCATCCTGAGCGAATACTTCCCAATATCTTCCAAATAATTTGAGCATCTCCTCCTTCTGCCCTTCTGGCAGATCTGCGAGCTGCTCTTGATCAACTAATAGGTTGATGCTTTCAGCTGCTCTGGCCGGTAATCCCATTTCCTTGAGAGACCCAAAATCATGGAATTGTCTCAATTCTGCCATCAGGATTAAATGAATAAACATGATGATTTATTTCCTCTTGATCTTCATCAGTTTTTCACTTAAATTCGCCAAGAGAACCCATATTTCTCCATGGCCTGGCATAACTATCCCAGGAGCCACCCATGGCTCCACTCTGGACTTCTTCTAGGGGCTTCCGACTTCTCCATACAACAGCTCCAGAATCTCTAAAGTCAACCCTGTGTCAACTATTATTTGCAATCTGGCTGGTATGGTCCTTTCCTTCTTGATCCGTAAGGGAATTCCCTGGTTTTCTAGGATTTCCGCCCGGCATCTCTCATCACTTCCTAACAATTAATTGGTACTGAATTGGTATAATGCTGTCATTGTATATCAGATTAATGAAGTTATTTTTCTGGTTCAACGGAACTTCACCATTCTTCTGGTATGCCAATGGTAACATCTGACCCAGGATGGTCAACATATTATCCTTGAAGTTACATTTAACTCTGTATTTCTGCAGAAACTCCGTTCCAATCAGGATATCATAGTTTTGGTTCGCCAAAACTATAGCTGGTGTGGATACCACCAATGACCTGAATCGTAGTGGCAGTGCACTATACACTCCACAGGAAATGGTGATGTTCAGCCCAGCTGTTCCATATTCTTTCTTGTGTTCTAAGTCTAAGAGATCTTCATCTTCATCACCAGCTTGGTTGACACAATATTGATGGATGCTCCACTGTTGACTATCACTTGCACCATCACTCAATTCACCTGAATATCTATATATGTACACTCAGAGTATTGTAATAAAGTATTTACTGAGTGAATTGCGGCGTTATTAGCTGATTCTAGGGTATGAATGATCTGCGCTGATAATTCAGGAAATGATTCTTTAATCGCGCCAAGGGAATTGACAGATTGGCCTCATCTAAGCGAACATCAGTTAACTCATCAGTATTCTTGGTGGTCCAAATCTTCTCTGCCAGTTGTCAGGTGTACAGCCGGGCAACCTCCTGAACTATCTTGGGGTCGATCTTCTTTGCCCCAGCTCTGGTCATGGCATTTATATACATGTTGACCACTTGATATAGCTGATCCTGCTTGTCATCTACAAACAGATTGCTAATATTTATTTCTTTGTTCATAATATCAGGAGGAACCGGTTTCTCCGCCGCTCTAGACTGTTCCTTGTCTAGGCAGCGGGACCTTTTCCCAAATCCTTGGCTACTGCTGTCTCTTTAGCCTGGACCACATTAATTTGATCCTTCAGCTTTTTGCAGTGAGCGGCAAAATGCCCATTCCCACCAACTGGAAGCAGACCTTCTCTTTCTTATTTAACCATTTGAATTCCTCAGGCTAATTTCCTGGCACAGTTCAGTTAAAAGTCTTCTTTGATCCTTCGCCTCCCTTTGTGGAATTTGGACTTTGGACTGGATTGGACTTGAAGCTTCTATTTGGAGCATCAAACGTCGCACCCAGAATCTTCAGGTTATCTACCATTTGCGAGGTAGTTATTTTGGTTACAAATACAGTGGACATCATTTGATACAAATCACGATAGGGCCAAAGGGCCGCTTGCAAGGCAATTCTTGCATCAAAGTCATCTAACACCTTCACTCCAGCCAGGATCTGCGATTCCTGGTAGAATTGATCTGTGAATCTTGCAAGAGACTCATCTTTATGGAATTAAATTCCCATAAAGTCTTACTTGCATTTTGACATGCAGGTAGGACTGCCAAATTCCTCCAATATGGCCGCTTTAGCCTCAGCATAGGACCAGCTGTCTCCCTCCAGGTGGGGTAACACTAGATTCTGACAATCTGTGTCCAAACAGTTCATGACTGTCAACGCCTTCTGATGATCCCTGTATCCATTCATGGTCATGTTGAATAGTTAGAAAACGCGGGGGCGTTATCCCCAATGGAATGTGGGCAATTTAGGTGTTGCTCTGAATTCCTCCGAGTCATTTTGGACCGATTCTTTCAGTTTGGCTACTCAGCTCACTTGTGGAGTGACTCTGGCAACATCTCCAAAATAGCATTAAAGCGGGTGGCATATTTATCAAAGTATTTCTCTTCCCAAATATCATTTGAGAACTTCCTTCTTCAGCATCACTGACATATCAGGCTCACATGAGCATCTGTGGGCTTTCAAATCCTCTATTTCTTTCATCAACTTGTCAATGTCCGCACCAAACTTTCTCAAATGAACGTGATCCACTTCACGTTCCGTTTTCAGGAATAGGACCTCTCAGATGAGGTCTCCTTCTTTCCTCTTTAACAAGTTTACTTTGCCAAGTAACTTGTTCCCAAAGTTGGCTACGTTTTCAACTCTTTCCCTCCACCTTGGTTACTCGTTCTTCCAAGGCTGAAAACTCTGGTGGTCCACAGAGTTTAAGTCATTCTTGTTCACTGTGGCAATCTCAGTCCACAACTTGCGCATCTCTTCTTTGTACGACATTCTTGATAAATTCTTCTACTCAACTACCCCTGTAGTGAGCACCAACCTGTAAAAATCTGCTAAAGAGTTGATTATCCATTGTCAACCCAGTAACCTTTTTACTGCACAGTTTCAGTTTCCTTGTGCACCTCGCGTTGTAAGAATATATAATCCAATAATAGTATGGAGACTATTATCTGTAGTTGAGTTAGAGCTCTCTTCAGGCCCAACGCTTCAGCCAGTATTTCTGATCAAATACTTGATAGTCATACTTGTAGGGATTTGTTCCCTATATTACTGTCCACTCAATTTTTGTCAAGATCCTCTGATGGCAGTCTCCTATGGCCCAACACACAGTCGGCAGCAATCCCTTAGTTGTGGTTCCCTTTGTCTCTAGATTCCCACTTGGATCTCTACTCTTCTTTTAAGAGTCTACCAATTATTGCCTTCTGCAATAATATTCTTGAGACGGAATCCTCACGCTAGATGCTGATAGTCTAACTATTACCAAATCTATAATAAAACTATTAATGTTCTAGAGTAGTAGTATGTATACTTGTATGTGGTAATGTTGATGTTAATGTGTTTTTTATTACAGTGAATCCTAGGGAATTTATAGGGGATTCAGCCATCTAACCCTCAGTTGACACCTCTTTGATGAAATGGCAGCCATTGCCATTGAATCACCCTTCCTCGTCTTAGCAGCAATGGTCTTCCTCATCCTGGCTAGGATTCTGACGTTGGACATCCTCGAGACCTCAAATGGAAAGAGTCAGAAATGTGTCAATAACGTTTTCTTCTCAATCCAAGTGAACCAACTATAATTGGCTAGCGACCTACTTAGGTAATGGGACTTTTACCCATTATGGCAGGTCACTTCACCAACCAATCAATTCACTAGTTGCAGGTGGCATCACTCGCCTCACAACTCATCATACATTCATAATCAGTCAGTGATGAAACCTGGCCAATCCCA
Source organism: Massospora cicadina (assembly GCA_022478985.1). Classification (NCBI taxonomy): domain Eukaryota; kingdom Fungi; phylum Entomophthoromycota; class Entomophthoromycetes; order Entomophthorales; family Entomophthoraceae; genus Massospora; species Massospora cicadina. The sequence continues at coordinate 181,707 of JAKSZP010013192.1, forward strand.
ATTGGTATACCTGATAGTTAATCACTATCAGATGCCCCTATTTTGTCAGCCACTCCACCCAATGAGATCTTAGGTATTCATCTGGATTGATCCCTGATGGATATGACCAGATGAATATCCCAAAATCCCCTAAATGTAGTTCCTTCAAAATTTGGGCCAACCAATTTCTGATTCACTTTGCTTTAGAGAATTTTCACTTAGTGACACCAGGTAATCTAGCAGGCTGAGAATATGGGAAAAATCCCAACACATGACAGCTTAAAGCTCCTCAGGATTGCTTCATGACTCTATGGAAGGTTGCCAGGGCATTTCAGAGGCCTTTAGTTTCTTGTCAGCTGAAATAGGCCCCTCGGGCTATTATTGCACATTTTTTTGCGCTCCATTTAAGACATATCAATTTGCTAATACTCATGCGGTCCATCGCTGAGAAGAATTTTGCATCCCCTAGCGTGTCCAAGGCATTGTCAATCCGTGGCAGAGGGTACAAGCCCTTTTTTGATGCTTTTTAATTTCTGGTAACAATGACAACTCAATGGTTTTCATCCTTCTTTTTACTGTTAGAGTTGATGCAGCCATAGACTATTTAATGGCTTTAGCATGCCACAATTGCAGAAGTTCTTTAATCTTCTTTGAAACAATCTCTTATGATGCTTTGGATCTTCTAATCAGACATAAAAAAATCGGTTTATGATATTCAGTAATAATAGTGTTGATGACATCCTTAGCACATCCCAAGTCAAAATTATCTTGCACAAATTTTTCCCAATGTTTTGAAAAATAACTCCTGGGCTTGACTCTTCTCAGAGTTGGTCAAGTTACTCAGATCAGCTTTTGGGACAACGAAGTTAATGCTGATTAGATCCTTGTTGGGAAGCCCTATTTTGACAAAAGTTTCAGACATATGAAATGAGCTGATTTTTCATGGTAGGGAACAGATGCAGAAAGGCACTTATATGATGTCTTTTGATGGTAATATGCCAATTTTGTAGGTTTGCACTTAAGATGTATATATCTTCATGGCTGGTAATAAAGATATCAGGTATAAAGTTTGGCTCAAATTGTGATATAGACCATGGTTGATATACGCCATAAAGTATCTCCAGTATCTACCTGTCATTACAGTATAGATGATTACTTGATCTCCTGATGATATAGTAATGTGCTGATTTGACCATAGAGGAATGCCCTTTGACTCATCAATCTGTGAAGTTGATGATACTATCTTTGATTGCGCTTTGACATACTCAATCAGGGATACTCCATCCTTGTAGGCCAGATTTATGAATAAACAGGTTTCTTATTCTCTACTGCACCATTTGTTATAGTAAAGCGAGATATTCTTGTAAAAAATGGTGGGATTATCATCCTTTTGGTTCATAACAACTCCAAATCTTATCAGGAAATCATTCCTGATTAGGATATCATAGTTCTTTTTTAGAAATACTATAGTGGGTGCTTTTACTATGATAGATTAAAATCTAGGAGGTAGGGTACTGTATGCCCCAAACAATTTGGTTTATGCGCTCCTGTTATGCCATATTCCTGACAGTGGGCAACATCAGGCGCAATTTTCAACTTTTTAACAAGTTTTGTGCTGACTATATGGATAGGTACTCTGCTATTAATGATAGCCCAAACTCAGAACTTGTTTACTGCTATATCCACAAATGTATATTTGGAGTAGGTTTTATTGATAGTTATTGATTGAATATTGGGATTGTCACCCAATTCCAGATGTAATTTGAGACTTGAGCAAGTATCTAAGAAGTTATCTGCCAAGGGCTTCATTGAAATGGCTATTTTTACGTTGTGAAGTGAAGGTAAGTCAGTTGAACATCCATGTTAAAAGTATCAACCCTGATCAAAGATCTGCTTTGCATAAGGTTTATATACTTCTGCTTGGGATTCTTTGGTATTTATTAAAGGTTAGGTTGCTTTTGCTCTAGCCTGATTAGTGACTATAAGGACATCATCAATCATGATATGGTGGAGGTTAACTTCAGCAACATTATCAACCCTAAAGAGCTCAATAGGGTCAGGGGAAATGGTTTGTTGAACATTGGTGGAGTTGATGCATCCCTCCTCTACTCCATCTGATCAAACCCGCCTCATTGTCACTATTAATTTCTAGAGAAACATTGGCCCTGAGCTTTTTGTTGACCATCTGTAGAAATGTCTAGTAAAATGTCCTTTTTGACTACAGTTGTGGCATGTAATTGGCCCTTGCTGCTGTCTTTGATCAAAATTTGGTTCATAATTCAGGATTTTTTCCATTAGTTTGCTCATAGTGTTATTTTTTGGGCCCAAATATTGGCATTTTTGCTGATCTTTATGCCGATTAGAAGCATCAAAACTTCTGTCACAGCATCATAAGTAATTGATAATCTCTTTAATTTCCATGTCTCCGTTTAGTGCAGATATCATGACATGGTGCAAGTCACAATATGGCTTAACTGCATGCTCCATTGCAATTTAAGCTTCAAACTCATTCAATGTATAACACCCAAGCAAGACTTGCGCCTCATTATAACCTGTTGGAAAAGTCTTTTATAGCCTTATACAGCTTGAATTTGATATTGAGAAGCTCAGCTTTTTAGGACCAATAATTTTCCAAACCCTCTAAACTGTTTTACCACCATGTTATTGGCATCCATGTAGGACAAATGGTCACCCAAATGGGGCCCAACGAGATCACAGCTGTGGGCATTGAGAGAGTTGATTAATGATGACCCTTTTGCATGGTCTGATGCTCCTCACAGTAGCTTATCAAATATCTAAAGAGAAGGGTGAATGTTCCCATCACTATTAAAAGATTTGGCAAGTTTAGAGAATTAAAATCATCTCACCCTGTTTTGGGAATATTTATTACACTTTCTCTGGTATTTGAGCGTCTTGGCAAATCTTCATTCAAAATTATCCCGCTTTCCATCTCAGGAATATCTGGAATTGGGATTGATGCCTGAACTTTAGGTATAGGGCAGATATTTGAGATATCAGTTTCTGCATCAGTATCAATTAACATTGACTTGAATTCATAGTATAGCTCCAACGGTTGGGCTCTGATACTTGAATTAAGGCCTCAATTGTGTTAAAAGTCATTTTTGGCTAAATGGACCAAGCTTTATTAAACTTCTCCTTCATCAGGGTGAATTAAACTAGCAACTTTTCTTTTCTAAGGATTTGACTTCTTTTTTAAGGTTGTCACAATTCTTTTATAAATAAAACTTTTTAGTCATTTGCATCTGATATCTTCATCTAGACTGTCTACTCATAATTTTGTTGTTGTAACTTGCATGCGGAGTTTAAAATTCTTAAGAGTAATTTTTGCATTTCTGGATTGCAACATTAGAAACAACTGTCCTGGTCTTTGAAAATTTATCTCTGACATGAGCATCCTCCTCATCCCTATTTGGGGCTGCCAGTAATGCAACTGTTTTTTTTATTTTTAGCCTAAAAACTCACCTCAGACCAAACATACTCCTCAAAATGATCATGCTATGAATATAAGTCCAGGTGTCCTATTAAAAGATGAAGCACCTGTGTGGTAAGTCAATTTATGTGAGATGGTAGAAAATTAGAATTAGTTTCCAGCTTTTAAAAAAGTGGTTATTCATATTTTATAACCATCTTTGTGATAGCCCATTGTGAGTAAAAACTCCCATAGCTAGCTTCAGGACTCCTGCATTTAGTTGTTCCAAAAGGGTGTTTAATCTTAGATGAGCATCGCTAGCATGCTCAAAATCTACAATTGCCTTTCAGACTTTTTAAAGAATGTAATTTAATTTATCCAGTAGAGCTGATCTGGGAGATCATGCTTTTTCTTGTACTTATAGATTTTTGTGAGTTTCAAATTTGGTATAGCCAGAATCTGCTGGGTATTCTTGATTGGGGTTGGACAAAGTTAACCAGGAATTCATTAACTGCTTGACTGCTTGTAAGACATCTGGCAAAAGATGTCACGGTTGCCTCACAATAATTCATACATATCTCCACCTTGAGTGCCTGATATTTGAGATAATAGGATGGGATGAAAGTGGGATCAATTTACAATGTATCAATCCTAAATCCGTGAATTAGAATTTCCATCATGTTCTTAATACTTTCAGATGTGAACTCAATCAGACTTAATGTGGCTACGTGACTGCTCACACTGTGATAAGATCCAATTAGTAAGAGGTATTCTCATTAGAGGTTAGGTGTCTGGAAAAAATATATGGTGATTTTTTATTACTAATTTCCATCCCATTACCACTTTCTCTACTGAAGAAACAACCTGCAACTGGTTGAGTTTGGCCATTTTGGAGAGCTCACCCAGCTTTGAGTGAGCACCACCGGTTAAATTCCAAGGATCACTTGCTAATAATAATCCTGCACATATAATCAGGGATAAGTTCAGCTGAAGGATCCTCAATTTTAGCCAGTGGCTTACAATATTAACCCTTTATAAGTTCACTAGGCTTAGCTAAAATTGTATGGCTCTTCAGGTCTATTCAGGCTAATTTTCCCTACAAATTTGGGAACATCTACTGATATAACAATACAAGCTGGTGATTTTTTCTCTAACAGCTTATTGATACTATTAATAAGAACTGACTCTGATAAAAACCAGACAAAGAGAATTAAGAGAATATATCTTTTTATCAAGTAGATATTATCTGATGATAAATTTACTTTGGCCAGGTGCCATTATTATACCTCTAGGGTATCTCCTGGCCATACTTTGGTATACAATTTTCACTGGATATTATTTTCTACTGCAGTTCAGCCCATGAACTGATACAACAGTGACCTTTTACTGGGACTATTGGTGGCAAAATAAACTCTAAGTTGGGAAGGTTTGGGGTATAAAAATTGTAACATGGATCAGTAAAATTGTCGTAAGGTCAGCCCCATTTGAGTTGATTATACAGATGATTAAGACTTCTGGTAAAACTGGCATCCATTTAAGAAGTTGATAGTGCACTCCTAATTTGGATATTAGCCAGCTCCTCAATAGTGCTAGGTACTCCCATCTGGGCTATCTATATGCAAGTGCCATTGTGCCAATTATGAGCATCGTTATATAAAATCTGCTATAGGGCAGATTTTGATTGCAATAATTTGTGGGGTAATCCTATAGTTATTATTGGCCCATGAGATTTTTGGATTGCTTTTAGGTACAATCCCAGGGCAACCGCTTGATAGTCAACCTTGTACATGGTTATTGGGACCAATTGTCATTTATTGTCAGGGTAATCAGTCAGAGTTGATGGGGTTTGAAGGGTTTATCTTTGAGTCAACCATTAGAATCTGATAAGGATATTATCCCAAGACCTTAAGTCTTGACCTGTCCTATACCCCCTACCCCAGATTATAGGGATGGTGTTGGATAGATGGCTGTCCTGGGGATTCAGGGCTCCGATGTGTATTCTGTTTAGTTTCTTGGGTTTCTAATGGGTAGAGTTGGCCATGGTCCTACCTCGAATAAATATGCATACTAGGGGTATAGTTTTGTCAGCATCACCTTCAAAAATAGCTTTATTCTTGCATGCCTTGAATACTTTTTTGCTTCGAGCATATGGTTTGGCCTGATATCTTAAGGAAATACAGTCAAAATGGAATCAGAAATGGACCCACCACAACTCATAACTGGACTTCTCACACGCCTACTTTTCATACCTAAATCGGTTGGGTGGCACCGTTTAGGATGAACTTTTACCGAAGCCAAGCTTCCGATTGAACTTTTGGGATCCGAAATCAAATCAAATTTAAGGACTACATGGAAGCCAGATCACTTCACGAGGGGTGTTAACATAGAACCGATAATCACCTTACCGGGTATAAGTTAGGTTTGAATCATCTAAATATTTCGAGCTTCAATCACCTAGCGATGTCACAAACCCCTTTACCGAGGTAACTGATCACAAGGACTTTAATTTTAGTTCTTTAGCTTCAACCTTTTAAAAATCCACCACCCCTTTCCAAGTCTGGTTTGAGTTTAGTAACCTAACCTAGGTCCAAATTGTAGCCCCGGTATGAAAACCTTCCAACCTCAGCTCGGGTTGGGTTCCACTTCCAATACCCTCTCCAAGCGATACCGGTTAAAGAGATATGCCGAAGCCACCCTCGGCCCAGAGTATCTGAGGGGGGCGGTGGCGCTCCCCAACGGCGAGGATCTGTTGGAGTGGGTCGCCATGAACGGTAAGGTTTTTTATATGCCAGATCAGTTTCGCTGGTTTATTGTATAGTTTAAGCTTGGCGTGAAAATATTAGTTTTGGGTGCGGGTTTCACCCCAGGGGCATCTTTTAAGTTTAACTAGCTTTGACATTTTGCGTTTGTTGGGTCTTGGGTTGCGTTATATGGTTACGTAATGGGTTATAGTTCATCCAATTTTATATCCTTCATAAGGTTTGAGGAGCTTCCGCAAACGCTCAACGTCGCCATTTGTGCTACGCATAATAAATTGTTGGCTATTGGGGTACCTAGTTAGCAATGTGACTATCCGCTTTCATCAGCCGGGTCTAAAAAGAGTCGCTAGCCCGTTAGAGCTTGTTCTGCCGGTGCTTTTTGAGTACTTTTAAAGGGCTCTATCGCTTTCTCCAAACTCGAGTGCTTGAGTTTTATCGGGGGTTGAATTTTTTATTCGGAGTTTAGGTGGGTAAAAACTTTACCCTAGCGACCTTAAGCCCCGTTTCAGTGCCTACAGAACAGTGGCTTGAGGTGCTTTATATAAAGTTGACCACCCTTTTTTAGTTGCCGACTTCTTCAACCAGATCAACCTGCTGTACGGTACCGTATCCGAGTTTTGTACGAGCCAGACGTGCCCGGTCATGTCGGCTGGCCCCAAGTAAGTGTCCTCGGTTTAGCTTTGAGGGGTGTGCCGTAGTGTGGGGGGTTTGCCTTTTAAATAGAAATTGGCTTAATTTTTAAGTGGGGTAATTTTTTGGTGATTGTGGGGGGTGGATCCCAGGTTGGTCGTTAATGATAAACGAAGTGTAGGTTAGTTTGGGTAGACCGTTTAAAGTGGTAAGGTCTAGAGTGCTGCGACCTCTGGCTTTGTGAGCGTTGAAAATTTTATTGGCTTTGGGTTTACTGGGAGATCCAAGTTTAAAACTTAAGGGTGACACGTGGAACGAGCCTACTGTAAAGATTGGTAGGTTGAGGATGGGTCTATTATAAAATGCATACGGTGCCAGGTCAATTCCCTGGAGTTGGGGCATCTGAAGCTAAAGTTAGGTTTGGTTAAGTCATATAGAGGTTAGTTTTAAACAAATAACATGTTGCACTTTAGTTCTCAGTATTCTAACCTTTAGTCGCTTTTTAAAACTAACGGGGGTTTGATTTACACCCTATGAGGTGAGTTGATTTAAACTGCGGCATCTGCATAGCTATTCCGATAGGGGTAGGGGTTTCACCGGAATACGGCGATTAAAATTTTTGACCAAAAAAACCAACTTTGTGAAGTTGCATCTAAAAGGTTGGATCTTTGGAACAAGGCTCTAGGATAGGGCAAGCTGATTTTTGGTACTCTGGACACCAACCTAGCGGGCTTATTTTTAACTTCATCTAGAATATTTGGTCGCCAGGTGCGCCAAACTGCCTAAAAGGTGCTACCATTGGGGTTTTATTGCCAGGATGGTTATGTTAATGAAAGTTGTATTAACGCCAGCTTAACCCTCCCTTTAAAAATATTGGCTCCAGTTTATTCGCCTTCCATAAATTTAAGGGTATCCGGTTTATAATTTAATCCACTTAATGGATACCTGTAATTCAGGCTAAATTTTTATCAATCGGGATTTACTGTGAGCTTGATTTTATGGTAAAACTTTGATAGGTTTTATAAGGTAAAGGATAGATTTTACTATGAAATAATGTTTGGTTCATTGCTTAACCCGTCCCCTATCCAATTAGATATTAGTTTAGCTGATTCTATTCCGACTTAAGGCTTTTATCGTACGCGTCGGACTTTGCATCTTTTGTATGGCATGGGTATAAAGAGTTTCAAGCCTTGAAAGCAAAAACGTTTAAAGTCTCCACCCATAGAATTGGCCCACCGCTTTGTCGGGCCTATACGGGTGGTATATGATTGCGTTGCAATAACCCGCCGTTACCCCTTAGCTAACCTTTTAAAAGGTATACGTACCAATGGGCGGATGACACCACCCGCGGCAAGGCTTTGGCGCTTTCGGCGCCGGATTACGTCGGTCGGCTGATGCCCTGGGTTCAAGCTCAGCTCGATAACGAGCGCCTATTTCCAACCAAGACAGGTACTTTGTTATAGCTTTCAACCCCGTTTTCCTAAACCGCTGGCGGGGAAAGTTTTGCTGTACGCCAGGTTGGGTTGTTTAGTTAAAAGTTTTGTGTCCACCCGCTGCGCTATTTACCAAAGCCGCGGCTTTTAAGCCAACCACGGTACACCACCCGGTTTTATCTGGACCCCATGCTTTAAATCGATGCCCGTCGATATCGTTTGGCCTAAAGCTCATCTCCAAATAAGGCATCCCGTTCGGGACCCACTTCCTTCCCGCGGCCATGGTGATGTTCCGGCGCCTGTTCCGGGTGTACGCCCACCTCTACCACCACCACTTTGACCACGTGTTTGGGCTGGGCCTGGAACTTCACCTGAACACCGCGTTTAAGCATTTCATCCTGTTCGTCCGGGAGTTCGGCCTGATCGAGGGCTACGAGGAGGAGGTCGCCCCGATGCGGGATCTGATCGCCACCTTTGAAGGTTGAGACTTGCCAATTAACCTAGATTTTTAGGCTATTAAAGCGGGGCTATCCGCCTTGGCATCACAATTAACCCTTGGTTGCTGTGTGGTATTGTAAGCCAACTTTGTATCCGCAATGCAATCTATTTCATCTTTAAGTTACAACTAATCGTTGGGGATTTTCTAGATAAACTGTGAGGGCCCTTGCCTTTTTTATATGGTCCGATATTATCTTTAGGGAACGGCCCTCGGTTGGCTTAATCGATTGGGTGTACCCGAGTAAACTACGATGCTTTTAACTTTGGGTCCCATCTACCGGTTGGCAAGTGAACCTTATAGCTGGTAAATTTATCGCAGGGTTCTGCCATATGACGTTGCTGTAAATTCTTAACGTCTTGTGCCAGCCAATTGTCACTGCCCATCTTAAATTTGATGCATCCATTACTGAAAGCTACCCTTGTTAAAGCAATAGCATTAAGGCGAGTTGGATTAAAAGTTTAAATAAGCTGTGGCTACGGAGTAACTTTATCTTAAAGCTGAAAGGTCTCAACTAATTAAATACTGGCTTTCTGAAGGGGCAGCTTGTGGCTATAAATTTAGTAACAAAGTCGATCTTGTGATTTGTGAACTACAACATGGCCACCTGCCTTTGCTGGAGGTAAGGAACAGGAGCGGAATGTATTGTAAACGATTAAAAAAGTCAAACGTTGGGGCTGGCAAGTTGCGGAAACAAATCTAGATGGTTAAAATGTCCATCTATGAAGAGTATTTACCAGTTTTTAGTCACAAATATTTTTAATAGCATAAACTTGGGTACCATACCATCCCTGCATGTTGCCTCTTATCTGGCATTAATGAAACTCATAGATGATATGCTTTGTATACACAATGCTTAATATTTGTTAGATGAAAGCTTGAACCTTACATTTTAGGGTAAGGTGCAGCTATCATATTAAAAGTGTCCTTATGGCTCTGATCATACTGTTCACCATCTAAAAGGGTTATGACCGGTTTCCAGATCCGACTCATTGGTAATGAGCTTTTTCTTTACTACAAAATTAAATTAAATAGTCCATTAAGTTTGCGTTGAGGTATACCTTGACTCAAAGGGGTGTGGGCAATTTGTCTTAATCAATGTAAATCTTTCTAGTAAGAAAACACTAATTTTTCATAGGCTTTTAGGAACGATTATATAATCTATTTTGACTTACTGCCATGGAACCTGCTGTTTAAAGTAAATCTGGGCTTCCAATCTGGGTAAAAACCCAGTGGGAAGCCCCAAATGCCAAGGGTATAGCGGTCCTGACTACTTGTCAGAGGGACGCCCTAGGATTTTGGCGAGGGAAATAAAAATCCAAGGATATTAAAGGCCTCCACGGCAAACCAGGTGGCTGCAATGGGGGCCACCATGGGTCCTGCAGCGGCATCTCTTAAGGGTAAGGGGCAAGGAGGAGGACCGATCCTCCCAGGTTTGCAGTTGACCTTTCTCCGTTTCCACGGATTCTGGTCCAGTTTCTTCATAATAGATACTCGGAAAGTTATCTAAATTTTTGAACTTTTGAAAATGTTGATTGGGTCTGCAAATCAAATTGAATCCATTTCAATTTGAATGTTGAAAAACATTGGGCTTTGCCTCATGCCTGTTGAGGCTTTTTGCATTGAGTTGAGGGGTTGGGAACATTGTCAGAGCAGTGGATCGATTTTATAAAGCAATTTGGGCTGGATTGGCCCATGGTGAGATGGCCTGGATGATCCAGTGCCTGATCACCGCCTCATGGTTGTGAGGATGGCCATTCCTCACCCTCAAACGGAGAATTGTTATTGGTAAGAAGGCCTCATTTCACCCAAATTGCACCAAACTACAGTTGATTGGTGGGGCAAATTAGCCTGAATTCTCCAACTATCTCACGCAGAGGTGGATGGACCTGCAACTTGACCGCCATGTGCTGAAGGAGGAGCAAATTGTTGCAAATATTTCAGCAGATCTGAGGGCTCTTTAGGAGCGGCAGATTGGCATGGTGTGCCTGTCTTGAAATCTTTGCTCATCGCAATCACCGTTGGGTGGGCTGCTGGATTGATGGCTCATAGGGCCCACACAATGACCATTGGTCCAAAGACACAAATTGCGGTGTAGTTTGTTGGGTTAAGAGAACGTATCTTGAAAACAGGCGGAGTCTGGGGAACAGATTTTAATAAAATAATTAGTCTATTTTAACTTTAAGATAAAAATGAACCAACAGCTGCCCCTTTCAGAGGCTGTTATCTTAAAATCTGAGTATTAAAAGAGGGGGTCAGGTTATCCTAGGCTGGGGAGGCTGACGTGCTCATGGGTAAACAGCTGGGGCTTGAGGAGTCACCAGCTCACCTATGCACTTGGTCATAGAAGCTCTGGCAACATAGTTTGGGGGTCCATGATGGAGGGGCCCTCATTGATCCAAACATGAGTGGATCTGCTTAGATCAGAGGGATGGAATTGGATTCCACTGGATTTGATCTCACCAATTTTTTTAAAAAATATTATAAAATTTTTTATAACTGATTTTTCAACTCAGACCAGCATTCCAGAACCCACAGTTTAAAATTTGGTTCCAGGCCAGTTTCTCTGAATCAGGAACCATCTCCTGAGTTTTGAGGTCAATCTCCTCCATTTCCAAGCAGGTGTGGGGTGGCGGGGTGAAGGCCAAAGGAGGGTGGAGATGCTGCTGGTAGCCTCTGGCCTGGCTTACCTCCCTAAAAACTTTTTTATCTTTTCAATATGGGAATTTTTTCAAACTTTTCAATAAGGGAAGAAGCAGGCAAGGTGAATGCCATGGAGGGATTCTTTGGGGGTAATTCTGTTACCCAACGTCCATCAACAACGTGCTCCAAGGGCTCCAAAGGGGCATTAGGTCCCCTCTTCTCTCTATATGCAAACTCATTCCAGTCCAACCCAAGCGGTTGAGTCACCAGACTTACAACTGCCTCTTATCGGACAATCTTTGTTTGCTGAATAAATTTTCTCTATATCAGCCACCCCTGATATTTAGGTTTTAACTTTTATCTTTACCTGAGCAATTAACTTGATTTACTATGGTTACCATAACCCCTTTGATAGATGGGAGGTACTGTGGGATACCGCTTCAGCTTCAATTACTACTAAATCCTAGGCATTTGGGGTAAACCTTTGTATGTGACAAGTTTTATTATCAGTTAATTTTACCTACCAAGGTTGTTAATTGCTCAGTATGGTACGTTTTCCAATCTTTAGAGTTCATGTATCTTCTTTTTGAAAACATAAATCTGGTTTTATAAAGTTTGGACAACACTATAGTACCATATATGATGAAATTTAAGCCATCAATGTACTATCATAAACTTAACTCAATCTAGGATTACAAAACTTTTGTAAGATCTGTACTGCCACCTCACCCTTCGGGTATAAAACCTTAGGTTGATTGATCAAGGGCATGGCTATAGCTGTACAGAAGTTAGGTTAACTTGGGAGTTGGATGGGCATAAAAATCCTTAGTACTCTAATGTTTATTTTATCTCATCACAATTATTATGATATGTAGGTTTCAATCATCTTAGTAAGGATTTTACACATCGCATAGGTAAAACTTTGACAATCCACCCCATGGGATGCCATTGGTGAGTAAAATGTTGCTGAAAGGCATATCAGGGAGAGGGTTTTCATGTCAATTATACTTTGGTGCAACTATAGATAATGCTATCATAAAACTATGGTTTTGATTGTATGCTTTATAAGGCAATTTAATCTTAGAACTTATTTTTAAGCCAACAGATTAGTTTCTATACTGGTAACTCATCAGTTATAAAAAAGGATAGCTGAGCGTTAAATTTATCAATAATCTTTCTACCCATCTCTAGTGAATGCTATTGCCATGCTAACTTGATAATATATTAACCTTTTAAAATTGACCTGGTCTAGATGCATGGATAGAATACCTGGCAGTAGGTCAGTACATAGTAAGATCAGATTTAAGGTGATGGATAAAAGGTACTGGGTGGCAGCCTTGGATTGTTTGGTATCTAGTGATTACATCTAAATCAAGGCAAGTTTTATTTTACAAGCTATTTATCCTTTGTAGCATTTTAAAAATTTGGTTGCGATATTTAGTTGAGCAACTATCAAAGGTACCCTGCCAATTATGGCAAGGTGGGGGCTAAGAAAAAAACTTTGATTCCATTGATCTTAATTGTCACCACCAGGGGAGGATACCCCAGTGGTAGAATATGGACCCTCTACCATTGCCTCCCAAGTTCAATCGCGGTCAATGAAATTTGGGTAGGGGACAATTATGACTGTTTGTTGTGCACCAATGCTCCAAACTGAGATAGCAAATAGCAAAGGCGGTCCATGGAGATCCTGGACTATCATATGCCGCTCATGGAAATTTTCAGGTTTTATCCTCCTTTCCCATCAATTCAATTTACCCTTAATTGGTGTAAAGTCCCCAGGTCAGCCCACCTCAAATAAAGAGCAAAATATAATTGTCACCACCCATTTTTTTAGTACTAGATGGTCCCAACCCAAGGGGGAACCCACCACCCATTTACCCCTTCTGATTGTTATTTTCATGTACTTATCAAACTTTTAATTAGAGTGCTACTACCCATGTGCCAAAAAAGCTATTCACCTAATAGGATAAAGAAGCTGATTAACCCCTTACAGCTGGTACATATTAAAAGAAATCAGTGGCCTATTACATACATGATAAAAACTCATCCAACGTCCTATAAAAGTTTTAGAGAGCATACTAGCATTTGGATAACGTTATCTTTTATAACCTATTTGGTTATTAAACCCCTCTAAGAAAACCATTTAGCTTGCTAGATCACCCCGTTTGAGAAACCTTCATTTATAAACCCATCATAATACCATAGTATATTAAACTATTCCACCCTTAGAGCTCAGCCTTTATTAGATTCTTAACTAAGAGTTTATTGTTTATCTCTTGATTTTAGTAGCACTTTCTAGATTAAATTAAAGATTTTAAAGGCATATTTAATACAACGATAAACTCCTCTTGAATATAATGAATAGATCTTGTTGCAGTTAATAGTGAAACCCTTAATTTTTAGTCTCAATTTAGTATACAATTCTAAAGTTGTATACTTAAGGGTATTTTATCATATGATGCTAGTGAAATCAGCTCAATAGACAAAAGATTGATATCCCAATCAGATACTCTCATGTTTATAATATCATTACCTGAAAAGATACCAATATGAATCTCATCATCAGTTTATATCCTTTTTGAGATAAACTATAATTTTCTATATATATCTCTACAAGACATAGCTCACATTGGGCTGGATATTAAGTGATCTATCGTTAATTTAGTACCATTACCTTTAACATTAATTATGATTGTTAAGAGCATTTTTACCTCACTCAGGATCAACTTTTGGTCTAATACAGGACCAGGCCAAAATAGCTAAGGGGAATATTTTTGGTATGGCCATGACCTTCAGAGACTTTGTATGATATCTCTAAAAACCAACCCATATCAATTATATTTGATGGAGATGGGTGTTAGGGAATAGCCTGACATGGTAAAAATACCAGAGACCCCAAAAATTATCCACCAGATCTGAGACACTGTTGCAAAGAGAAGTTGTTAATACTAAGGTTTATCTAAAGAGAGGTTTAATATTACTTCATTATAAAGTTAGGTGCAGGTAGTCAATTAAGATTTATAAAGACGGATAGTGACACTTCCACAAGGGTAGAAAAGCCCTAGTAAGTCTCAGGGGGTTGTAGAGAATTATAAAAATAATAAAATTGTGTAAGTCTTAGTGATCAGGTTATAATGGAATTCAATGGTTTGATAATTATCATCCTTTCATACATATCATACTACTATATTGGAACTTATTTTCAATCTTCCCAACAATTTCATCCTGGAACTCAGACCAGAAGTAACTATTCCTAGCACTGACCCTGGTGAGCCTATTGCCATGATTCTGAGACACTGCTACCCAACCTAACCATATATCATTACTATCCTGTCCAAGTAGTGCTGGTATACTTGTCTTGACATGAATAGTATTGGTTGAAGCAGTCCTTTTTTTCTATGGGCCAGAACCATCTAAGTTATGACTAATATTTTCCATCTCTCATATTACTCCCCTATTATACTAGACCTTCCGTTCCAGTGCAGCAAGTTCCAAGATTGCCATCATGAAATTTTTTCAAGGAAGTTCTATTCTCTAACAATCTGGCCGCCTTGTTCTACCAAATCCTTATCTCCATACTGTTCCAGTTGGGAGCGGAGTTTTTACGCTGTTGATGAATTGCTACCAAATACTTGTGGCAAGGATCTTTATCCCAAAACACGGTGGAGCAAGTTTAAAGAAAATGGTAGGTCCCAGCCAGGTGCCAATGGTAACTATGTTCAGACATGAACCTGTGACCTACCCACATTTCTTCTGTCTGGGATGATGACCTTGATTAAGTAAAATAAGGACTTACACTGCTGGTGAAGCATTACAAAACTTACATTGAAACCTAACCCAACTGTGTATATAAAGTGATAGCAGTATATTTCAACTCACTGGTTGTAAAAATTTATTGTTTTAGGCTATTATCAGCAAACAACCCCAATAAACTTATTACTGCACAGGTTTGGTTCTTGTGCACTTCATCCGCATTGTATAGTATATGAGATTATTGGTTGATAATAGTATGACAACTATTATCCATAATTGAGTGGAATTCTTATATCTTGGCCTAACACTCAGCCAGTATTCCCGCTCAAAATACTTGAGATGTCTTAATATAGGGATTCATTCCCTCATTCTGTCTAACCTGATCTTCTCTGAGAATCCCTGGTGGCAGTCTCTTTGGTCCAACACACAGTCAGCAGCAATCCCCAATTGTTTCTCCTTCTTCTCTAGATCCCCGCTCAGATCTTTACTCTTTTCCCAAAAGAGTCTCCCAATTATCGCACACAGAAATAATATCCTTGAGAAGAATAGAACAATTGAAAGCTGACAATAGTTTACTATTTAAAATATATACCGGATGAAAACTATAGAACTTTATATCTGTAATATAATCTAACTGTTAACTGTTTGTTATTATGAGTGAGATTATAGGGAATATATAGTGGGGAATTGGTCATCTAACCCTCAGTTGTCATCTCTTCAATGAAACAGCAGCCATTGCCATTGAATCACTAATCCTCATCTTGGCAGCGATGGTCTTCCCCATCCTGGATAGGATTCCGTCGTTGACCATACTCAAGACCTAAACGGAAAGAGTCAGAAAAAGTGTCCCTAACATTTTCCTCTTGATACAAGTGAACCAACTATAATTGGCTAGCGACCTACTTAGGTAATGGGACTTTTTACTTATTATGGCAGGTCATGCACCAACTGATTGATTCACTAGTTGCAGGCAGCATCACCTGCCTTGCAACTTACTACTCATTCCCAATCAGTCAGTGATGAAACCTGATAAATCCCAATTGGTACACATGATAGTTAATCACTATTAGATGCCCCTATTTCGTTGGCAACTCCACCTGACAAGATCTTGAGTATTCATCCGGATTGATCCCCAATGGATATGACCAGGTGAATATCCCAAAATCCCCTGAATGTAGTTACTCCAAAATTTGGGCCAACCGATTTCCAATTCACTTTGCCTTAGGGAATTTTCCCCTAGCAATCCCTGGTAATCTAGCAGGCTGGTAATATGGGCAAAAATCCCAACCCATCACCCCTCTTGCCTAGATTTCCTGTGAGAAAAGGACCAGGGCACGAGAACACCTCTTCAGATACTCAGTTGATACATCATTGGTTCAAGCGGAGTACACTCATCAATACTCAACGCTGCTCAGGACGACCTTCAGCATACAGCTCTCTTCCTCTTCCTCCTCACTACCGCCTTCTCAGAGTGCAGTCCTCACGATACACTGTCATGATGATCTGATCAATCTACTTGTGACAATATTAGTACTGGGATCCAGTTTCCCCCCAATCAGGGCATATGACCCGCTGTCATATTCAGGCTTCTTGGTCCAGCATCCTTGATTTCCTGATTTTCTCCTCGTCCTAGACAGGAGACTCTTGCCATTGATATTTATTTCATGGCTCAATTAAAAATACTTATATTATTCGCCCTTGTTATTTCTTTCATAACCTCTTGACTCAAGTCATTCCTAATTCTTCTCTTAGAGAGCTTATCTCATTAATTTTGAGATTAATTTCACTGATATTGGAGCTTAATGGATTGTAGAGTGCATAATGTTGACTTTCATATAAGTCCAACATCCCCCTCTCATCCAGTTCATATGTCAGATGCCAAGTCACAATACCAGCAGCTTCTGAATAGTTTTCTGATCAAGACCTCCGCCTCTTCCAGCAGATGAGTTGGGTTGCTCAGCGGAACCTCTTCTATGGTAATTCCAGGACTCATACGCCTAGTCTGGCACCAGCGGCTAGTGCTTCCATCAAATTACTGAAAAACAGTAACTAATCCCTCCAAAATCAGGCTTGCGATCATTTCAAACAACTCTCAGCCAATTCTTTCTCTGCCACCAATTCCTGAGTTGGATTTTGAAACTTTCCTGGATTTGGCTCCTTTCGCTGATGCACTGACCATTGTCATAGATGCTCCAGAGATTATGCTTTATGCTCTTGATCGCTCATTTCTTGCCAGGGTAGACCTGCTTCCTGGGTTCCTCTTCAACCTAGAACAATATTACAAACCTGCTGTTCTGGCTACTGAGCTCACCATCAGTAACAGTATTCACTTTGAGCTCCCCTATTCTAAACTCCTGGCCCAAGTCACTGAGGCTTTGACCCTAGTGCTGAATCCCTCTGATCTTGATAACATCCTGGATTGGGATACCATCACTTATGCTCTTCACTTTGTGGGCCATTATTCTTCAAAGTTGGTCCACAAAGCTTCCAGCTTCACCTGGGTTTCACCGCTCATTCAGCTTTAGCTTCTGAGAAGCCTGTAGTCATTGCTTGCAGGATGCCATCTGTTCCTTGCATGAATATCTCTTCACCGGCGCTTCCCATCAGTATCTTCCACTGATGGCATTGATATGGGGCATGATTTGGCAACCCCCATCAAGCATCCCTTGTTTGTTGCCAGCCCACATGTTCAGTGTTCTTGATAAAGCCCGTCATCAGGTGCTCAGGACTAATCTTCTGGCTCCAGTACCATATCAGGATTACTCAGGGTTATTTGCTGATTGCCTCTTCTTATACTGTTGCTTTCCTCCCCACTCTGGGGTTTCGCAATTGGCTTCATCTGACATATCAATTTCCCTTCCCCTAGTCGCTTTCTTGCAGAGCTCTGCATCCACTCAAAGAACGTGGTTTTGTGTAGGTCTAGCCCTCACTAGCATCCAATCTCACATTGATTTTGATGAGCTGTTCATTCCTACCACAATCCATCCTCCCTCCCCAAGAGGCGGCATAGGCGGAATCATCCCCATATTGAGGACAATTAATAAAAATTAAAAATTATAAGATTTATATTATTTTTTCTCTGTGCGGTTTATAATCTTTTTTTCCAATATCTTTTATCAATTTTTTATATTCATATTTATTTTTTCCGTGGGACTTGACCTTGTTTTGATTCAGCAGTCCATTTTTTTATTTTTTTCCCCCAAACTGGGTCCTGGGTACTTAAACCTGCCAGTTTTCTATGGTTCAGAGGTCCTTTTTTCAAGCTTGACCTAATCATCAGGACATGACCAACATAATGGTTCATCTGTCCTTTGGGAACTCTTTTATTTTTTTCATCAATCCATTGCTTCAGATACTTAGCGTGGACTTGATTCACAACTCTTCCATCCAAGAGATTCTTGATGGAGTAGGCATCAGTCACCATCTTGGCAATCACTTCAAACAGACCCAAACATAACACATCTAGTTTGTTCTTCTTCCAAAACCATGCATATCATAATAGGCAACTCTTTCCCCTATTTGATATTCTGCTAAGGCCAATCAGTTCTTATCATCCATCAATTTTGCTCTTATCCTTTTCTTCAACGTTGTATCAAATGCTTAAAATTGCATATTGATCAGGATATTTGTCAGTCAGTTCATATATTGCTCAGTACTCATCCCTGATGTAGGTTCCACCACCATATAAAATTGGTGGCAACTCGGCCTTTCTTCCATATAACAATTCAAATGGTGTCTTTCCCATCGCCATATGATGATCAATATTGTAGGCGAACATCACTGAACTCTGGTACGTTCCCCATGAAGAAGTTCTTCCTGTGACTAGCTTCCTCAGCGTTGTGGCCAGCATTCCATTCACCCTTTCTACCAGTCCATTTGTCTCTGGCCAGTAAGGTACTGACATGACTCCTCTAAACCCCATTATCTCATTCAATCTCAGATCACATGAGATGTGAAGTTGGTCCCTTGTCGCTAAGCAGAACCTGTGGACATCCATGCCAGTATACTACTTGATATAGGATGAACCTTGCGGTACTGATAGCGTCTACTTTTGTTAAGGCCTTCATCTTGACCCATCTCATTAGATGGTTGATGGCAACTATAATGTACTTGACCCCCCTGTGCTCATCATCAGCGGTCCCATCACATCAATTGACACCGTGTGCCAGGTAAATCCAGGGCGGACCAGTCAGTATACAGTTGTATTCTTATGTGGTTTGTGCAGCTGGCACTCCATGCAACAAGCTAGATATTCGCAACATTGTAGTTGATGGATTCTCAGTAATAGTACTGGCGAATATGATCAGTTGTTTTCCTCAGGCCTCCATGTCCAACAACCTTGTGAGCTGCTTGCACTATAGCTGCTCTTTCTGATGATTTTGGGGATAATAACTGCTTCCCGTTGATCATCTTGAATACTTGTCCATCCATGGTCTCAGTGTTTTCCATCGCTTTCTGAAGCGCACCTTGGATTTCTTGGAGCTCATCCCCAATTTTTCTGTCGACCATTCTCTGGAATAGCTCATCTGCCTTTGGGTATACCATCTGGACCATTGGTAACTGCAATAAGCCATCCGCTTTCTGGTGAGAAGCCCCTGCTCAGTAGACAATTTTGTAATCATAAGCCTGGAGCTTAAGTGCCCATTGGGCCAGTCATCCTTCTGGCTCTCTCAAATTGTGAAGCCAACGCAATAAAGAGTGGTCTGTCACCACTTTAAAGTGCGTTCCTCTGGATGTACACCCAAAAATGCTTGTATGTGTAAATAACCGCAAGGCATTCCCACTCAGTCACAGTATAGTTCCTCTCAGTGGCTGAGAGTGTCTGGCTCACATATGCCACCGGATGTTCTTCCCCAAGTTTGTCTACTTGGCTTAGTATGGCGCCAATTGCCATCAACAAAGCATCGGTTTGAATAATAAACTTCCAATCAAAATTTGGATATTTCAGAATCAGAGAATCTATTAAATACTAGCGTAGCTCATTGAAAGAGTCCTGGGCCTCTTCATTCCATATGAATCCTTTTTCAGATCCTTCAATAAATGGAATAATGGCTCAGCTATTTGGGTGAAGTCCTGAATAAATCTTCTATAGAATCTTCCCATCCCAAGGAATACTTGAATGTCTTAGACACTCTTCAGTCTAGCCATCCATTCTATGGCTGCTATCTTCTGGGTTTGCGGCTGCAATCCACTGGAGTTGATTATGAATCCCAGATATTCCAACTCTTTCCTAAAGAAGTGGCACTTCCTTGGCTTGATCTTCAGGTTAGCCATGGACAGTCGCTTGAATACTTCTTCCAAGTGGTGTAGATGATCAGTAAATGTCCTACTGAACACGTTTATATCATCCAGATATACCAGGACATATGACAACTTCAATCCACTCAATATTGAATCTATGGCTCTCTGAAACTTTGCAGGCGCATTGCATAGACCCTGGGGCATCCTTGTCAGTTGGTATAGCCCCTGCACGGTAATAATCGCACATTTTTCCTGGTCTTTCTTTGGTAAGTCAATCTGCCAATATCCTAAGATCAGATCCATTATGGAGAAATAATTCGCTTCTCCTAAACGATCTAGCGCATCATCAATCCTCAGTAGGGGATATGAATCCCTCTTCATAAATTTTTTTAGCCTTCAGTAGTCAATCACCACCCGGTTGGATCCATCCTTTTTCTTCACAATCAGAATCAGACTCGCCCAGGGACTTGATGATGGAACTAGAAGCCCATGCTTCACTAGTTTGCTGATTTCATCCTCCACTACTGCTTCAGTGGCTTTCAATCATCAGATTGGTCTCATCCTGATTGGCAAATTTTCCCCGGTGTTGACCTTGTGGATCACATCTCATGCACATCCCAAATCATGGTCATCCTGAGCAAATATCTCCCAATACTTTTCAAATAGTTTGAGCACCTTTCCTTTCTGGCCTTCCGACAGATCAGTGAGCTGCACTCAATCAACCAATAGATTGATACTCTCGGTTACCCTGACTGATAATTCCATCTCATTGAGGGTGAAATTTCCTCCATTTGGCTTTCAGGATTTCTCATCGCTTCTTAGGTCTGAAACTCATAGACCATAAAAATCAATATTTTATATATTTATATATTTTTATACATTTTTTGTATTTTTCTTTTGCAATGTGACTTGCAAACTACAAAAAGGTTCAGATGCCCTTCTTTTCCCCTTCATCCAAACTGGGTCCTAGGTACTTAAAACTACCAGTTATCATGGTTCAAAATCTTATCCTCTTAAAATCTAACCATTTATTTGGTTTAGTGGTCCCCTTCTGGGACTTGACCAAAATCTCAGGACATAACTGTTTAATGGTTCAGAGGTCCGCTGGGAACATTGCAACTATTTTCTCTTAGTCTCAATATGTCCAATTAGTATTGATCTTCACTATATGACCAGCAGCGCTGTCTCTTCACATATAGGCTAAACTTTATGACTTTTGGCAATACTCTTGAATATTAGGCCTTTAATCCTAACTGGTTATATAGTCCAACAGGTCCTAATTTCATCTCTTATTTTGGAAACTGATGCTTTGAATCTTCATATCTCATTAGCCAACAGTTCCGTCTGATTGTTCAAATCATTTTCTCCTGAAAACAATTTATGGCATTCATTGCCATCTTTAATTAAACAGGTCGTTCTGTCCTTGTTAGCTTCATCCAATTTCTCCTGAATTGGTGAACTCGTCTCCAGCAACTTCTGATCATTGATTGAGTGTTATTGATTCAAATGGTTTTCTCCACTATCTTGGATCAATTATTTCCTGTTTTTGTCTTTATATCTTCATTGGTATGGCAATCCAATCCTCTTGATTGATTGCTTCCTATTTCATTCAATGTCTCATCTAAACACTCATTCCTCAGGACTATTTAAAGCGGACCCAACATCAACCTGAGTTGATACTGCTGTTCCTCAGGACTATTTCCAGTAGGCCCAATTTTAACCTGAGTTGGCCCTGCTGATTCTCTGCATCTCAAGTAGATGTCCTGTGGAACTAGTTTCCTTGCAGCACTAGCTAGATCATCTAAGCTGCAAGTCATTTTCCATGACTTTGAGTATCTTCAATTTGCTTCACTCAGAGCTCCACTTCTGAGCTGGTTGAACGCCAATGAACATGATCCAAAAACACGTTCTATCTTCGTTACTTCCTTCAGTAACTTATTTCCAAATTGGAAACATCTTCATATGACATCATGCTCTAAATTCTTCAACTCAACTACCCCCTGTAGTGAGCACCAACTTGTAAGAATTTACTGGTGGTTGTTATCAGCAAGCAACCCTAGTAACCTTTTTACTGCACAGGTTTGGTTTACTTGTGCACTTTGTCACGTTGTATAATATAATTGATTATTAATAAATATAAGCATAAAGACTATTATCCGTAGTTGAGTATGAATTATTATATTTTGGCCCAACACTCAGCCAGTATTCCCAATTAAATACTTGTAATGTCATAATCGTAGTGATTTTTTTCCTTGTGCTGTCCAACCCAATCTTCACTGAGATACCCTGGTGACAGTCTCTTCAGTCCAACACACAGTTGGCAGCTATCCCCAAGCGTGACTCCTTCTTCTTTAGATCCCCACTCAGATCTTTACTATTTTCTCAAAGAGTCTTACAATTATTGCACACAGCAATAATATCCTTGAGACAGATTAGCACAATGGAAGCTGATGATAGTTTACTCGTTAAAATATATCTCAGATGAAATAATTTAGATCTATATATCTATAATATGATATAATTATCTGTTGTATTATCTGTCTTTAGTATAGTGAATCCTAGGGAATTATAGTGAGGATTCGGTCATTTAAACCCTCAGTTGACACCTCTTCAATAAAATGGCAGCCGTTGCTGTTGAATTACCCATCCTTGTCTCAGCAGCGATGGTCTTCCCCATCCTGGATAGGATTCTGTCATTGGACATCCTCAAGACCTAAAACGGAAAGTTTCAGAAAATGTGTCCCTAACATTTTCCTCTTGATCCAAGTGAACCAACCATATTTGGGTAGCGACCTGCTAAGGTAATGAGATTTATTACCCATTAAGGAAGGTCACGCACCAACCAATTGATTTGCTAGTTGCAGGTGGCATCACTCACCTTGCAACTTACTATTCATTCCCAATCAGTCAGTGATGGAACCTGACTGATCTTAATTGATACACCTGATATTTAACTACTATTAGATGCCCCTATTTCTTTGGCAACTCCGCCCAATGAGAATTTAAGTATTCATCAAAATCGATCCCTGATGGATATGACCAGGCGAATATCCCAAAATCCCCTGAACGTAGTTACTCTGAAACTTGGACCAATAATTTCTAATTCACTTCGCCTTAGGGAATTTTCCCCTAGCAATCCCTGGTAATCTAGCAGGCTGGGAATAAGGGCAAAAATCTCAACAACAGCAATATTAGTTGAACTTGTTGAACTTTTGGCAGGAAGAATAAAATTTTGAGAAATCCATTTGGAAGTTCTTGGAAATCTTCACAAGGATGGAGTTAGATGCAAAATTGAGATCATTCTAATTTTCAGCAAGGTCTAGGGGGTCGCTTGTCTAGGATGATATACACTACCCATAACACCGCCTTTAAAAGGAATGGCTGAGATTTACTGCAAGTTTGTTTGGGAAGAACTCCAGGTGGCAGGGGCTGCCTTCCAGAGATGATGACCTACTATGGGAAATGAAGGTATCAGCGTCATTTTAGTTAAAGTTTGTTATATTGTCATAATCCTGGGCATCTATTGATGAATTAAAAATGGGAAGCCTTCATCTGTTAACTCTGTAATGAGTAACAGATTTATGTCTTAACCCATTTTTCTGTAAGGTTGAAAAAAGGAAAAGTATATTAAACACTGAGGACTTATTGTAATATGAGGCCTCAAAAATCTTTGTATAAAAAACGGTACAACAGTTGAGTGTGATTATTAGGATTGAAGCACCTTATCAAACTATGAGTGGGGAAAAGGTAGTTGCTTACTGTTGCACGTATCCCATAGAAATGGAATTGAATTCTTTGACAACTAAGGTTGAATTCAGAACACTAAAGAGCATACCTCAGACCATAGTTATTAATTTCTCTGGTCAGGACAGATGTATCTTCAGCATATTATATATGGAACACTGCCATGGTCAAGGTGGTGGGAAGAGCGAAGAATAAGATTTTTGAGATAAAAGGTCTCCATGGTTGTCTGTTGCGTATACTCAATAGTTTCATTGGAGGCATGTTAAGGGATGATTTAAATATTTTTAAGTGTGGTCTTCAGTATATGGCAAAGAAGAGTTACAGCAGCTGACAGACCACAGCCCTTTGATCGTGCAATAGATTTGGAAGAAGGGAAGCAGCCTCTTCATGGGATGATCTGTAAATACAATCAACAGGAACATGTGGTATTATGAAAATGGTTGGATATTATGTCAAAAAAATTTGTTTAGGTATACTGGTCCCCTTGCTGATCACACTTCTGTTTCATAAGCCTAAAATATAGAGGTTTGAGTAACTGTGTGAATTAGAAATTGAATGATATTACCATCATCAAGTAAGACCCTTTTCCCAAACCTTACTACCTGATTGATCAGCTGCCTGGAGCTACCATCTTCACAAAAAACTGAACTTGTTAGATGCTTTCAACCAGATCTGGATTAAAAGGGCGATGAATGGAAGATGTCCTTTAAGGATGTTTTGGGTTGTTTGAGTATCTTGTCATGTAGTTTGGCCTGTGCAACACGTTTAGGACATTCCAGCAGATAACCAACATGGTTCTGGGTAGGTAAATGTACAAATTTTGTATAGCTTATTTAATTATATTCTGGTATATAGAAAGTCACTAGGGGTACACCTTTTACATCTAATTTTACCCTTTAAATTTGTGGTTTATGTCCTTCATGTAAAGCTGTCAAAATGAGAGTTTGTGCTGGAAGAGATTAGTTTTACTGAATATATTATGAGAAAGTAAACTTCACCACAACACCAAGTAAGATGAATGTGATCATTCCTTAGCCTAAATCTATTAGAAATAAGGACGTTTGTAGCTTTCTAGGCCTAGCAAAGTTTTCTGGGATAATTAATGTTTTACTTCAACTGTACTATCTTTGGCTTAGATCACATAAAAGAGTGCTTTATTTAAAATCACTTGACGGAAGAAACTTATTTTTGACCTAACTGCTGAGTTTGTATCTTCCCTAGTATTAAGAAATCTCAACTTTTATAAGCATCTTGTGGTTGAAAAATATGCTTCAAGATACATGTTTTGTGGTTTTTTAAAGGAGAGGGTTGATAGTAGGTTGAATCTCATAGCTTACTATTTTTATAAAATTATACTACAGCCAGATTATCTATCTATATCAAAAATATTCTGGCAATTATTCAAAACCTTTACCACTGGTGACAGCTTTTGTGTGGGGTGAAGCACCTTGTGAAAGTCATGATCAATTATAAGAACTTGACATACTTCTTTACTCCATGCAAACTGAACCAGCGGCAATCCAGATGGGCCCTTGCTATGTCAATTTACAAGCTGTAATTTGGGTATACGCCTAAAAAAATAAAGTAATCCCAGATACCTTAAACCAATGATATGACTTGGTTCTTGAAGAAAGGGACATCATAGAGTACAATAAGCAGGTGTCATTGAAATTTTTAGAGCCTCTTGGCCCAGTTCTCTCATCATATTCTTGTAGGACATGAGGATAAGATCTTAGAGAGCAAAAAGATGATGCGTTTTGTAAGTTTGGGGGAGCGCCCCCTGCACTTTTATTGGAGATGTTCCCTTTTCCATCCAAAAAGAGACCAAGAAGGCTGGCAGCAACCCTCATGTCCAAGGGCGACCTTTCTCATGTGGTGGACAAGCGGTGGGTCACAGAGCACCCTTTGAGGATTTCGCCCCAACTCCAGTTCTCACATAGAAAGAAAAATGTGGCGAATTAAGGGAATCTATAGTGAGTTGGGAATGAATTAGCATATGGTTGATGCAAAGGGGCTGAATATGATTAACAGCGGCGAATATTTAAAATTAATAGTCAAAAATTGTAAAACATTGATAACAAAGCCCAACGGGCATGCACTTCCAGAGGGAGACATGGTAAATGGCAAAGATTTGGTAATTTTTGATGATGGCATTAAGCCATCATCAAATGTTGCACCAGTTTGAAAACCATCTCCGAAAATCTTGGGAACAATTCCAAAAGGCGCATACCATTGAAAAAAGTGTCCAAGGTTGCATCTTTGGCGGAACTTGCCAATGGCATTGGCCTTCATCAAAAGTTGTCATCAGTTTGAAACCTTTCCCAAAAATATCAGAATCTTCATCTGATAAATCTCGCTTGGTCAAATGGATGCCAAAGCAACAAGGGCATGTGGGTTAGGCGCCCTGAACCCATTCCCAACCTTTTTGACCGCCCCTAGATGGGGTGGCCTTGGGAGGTTCTCATCATCTGTCAGGCGAGGTCCATTGTGCCAATCGTTGGAACTTTGACAAATCTGCAAATCAGGCATCTGTAGATGAACTGACAGTGACTTGGCCCACCTCTAACAATTCTAAAGTTGGTTTAAATTCTTTCATTTCTTTCCCTCGCTTGAAGTTTTCCAGAATAGGCGAATCACAAGGGCCCCAATACTGAGCTTTTCTAAGCTATACCCCAAATCAATTGTCTATTTAAGCAGTCTTAACATTGAGAAAATTGATAGTTGGTTTTATAATATTAAATTCAATAAAATTTCAAACCCAAAATTAGATAGTTTTCCTATGACGAAATTCAAACCTCCCCTTCTTATCTCTTTCTACCAGTACCCAAATCATGGGCCCTTGGGACCATGACAGCCTACTTTGTTGCCTGGTTCTTATCACAATTACGGCATATTGGCGCTTGCTGGTGAATTCTCCCTAGCACAAAATAACGTCGTTCAAGCAGCAGCGCCTCCAAATTTGGGCTTGCATTTTGGGTGTTTGTGTATCCAGACTGGTAGGCCAGCTGTAAACTTTATCTGCCACTCACATGACATAATCAATTTTCCATTATTTCCATCTATTTCCACATTCCTTATTAAGTTGGGCGATGTAGTGGTTACCATCTTCTCTATGAATGATCAATTGGTAGCTTGCCTTCTGTTGTTTGTCTGGATGATCCCAATTTTATTATCAGCTCCACTATGGCTTTGGTAAAATCCCTTTATGATCAAATTGCTTCAATGTCCTCTACTTTCCCCTCATCTGCCCTCAAAGTGGGAACTTCATAATTGTTTTTGCCAACTTAACCTTGAGTTCATATCCTGATGCTGAATCAGTATTGGTATTGAACCCAGGTTCTGAAGCCAACCCTGCAGCCAAGTTGGGTTGCTCCAGCTCACCTGTCTGCACCTCAATGGAAGTCCAGCTTGTGGATGGGATGCAACCCCTTGTTCACCCCAGTTTTGACCCTATAAAGGAACCGGCTCTTTTCCACAATTTAGTTATAATCTTCTCTGTGTCAGCGGAAATGACTGCCACTGACAATAAACAAAATTACGCCTACTTTATATTACTAATGAAAATCCGTATTGGGGCACACCAGGTGTCCTTTGAGCCTTGGTCAACATTGGAGCAGCGGGCAACTTCATGATTCTGGAGTGGTCCCAGCAGTTGGATCTTGACTTGGACCTGAGGCCAGCAGTGTTGGTCTCCTTGTCATCCTCCAATCCATCCTATAAAGTGTGGCGTTCAGTACCCTTCTCAGTTCACCAGTTTAGTTTATGCGATTACTTCTTGCAATGCCTAACCTTGTATCCTGGTGATTTTGGGTGTAAATGGTGGCGTTGGCAGCATGTGTGAATCCCCTTAGAATCATACACACTGTCATTCCCCAATGGTCAGGTGGAGGGCGAGTTCCCTTTAGTGGATACTCTTACTAAGACTCAAAATCATGGATTAATTACATCCTACATATCTCCTGTAGGCCTTCTGATGGAATAAACCTGCCACATTGGTGGGCTTTAGAGCATTTTTTTCTCTGGAAAGGCTAACGGCCTCCCAACACATAAAGAATTTAATTTGAGTTTTCAGACAGCAGTGGAGGCGGTGAACATAAATTATCCACTTTACCTGCATACAGCAGATGAGGAGACTGACCTTGAAGCATGGTTGGATGACATGCATAAGAAAGGTTGGTTGTTCAAGAGAACCTCACCGGTTGCCTCTCCCATCATCCTTGCCAAGAAGATGACAGTTCCCTTCGTCTCTTCAAATATTAGGGACACCTCAACAATATCACAGTCCATGCTCCTTACCCACTGCCATTGGAACAGACAATCAGACAAGAAATTGCAAAATTGCAGGTGTTTTCAACTCTATCTGGTCAACGCCTTTAATCAAATTTGGGTGAAGGAAGGTCATGAATGGCTTACCACTATCTGGACAAGACGTTGCATTTTTAATTTTGAGTGATGCCCTTAGGGATGAAGAAAGGGCCAAACACATTCTGGAGAATTATTGATAGCATGCTAAGAGATCTCAAATTTTCCTGTGCAGTTGCATATATTGAAAACATCTTGGTACAGTCTTTCTCCCTAGAACAACATGCAAATGATCTGGAGGCAGTAGTGGCTGTCCTGTATAAGGCTGGCTTGTTTGTCAAGCCGTCAAAATGCGAATTTTATTGGGAAGAAGTCACCTTCTAGGGGAATCTTAAATTGAAAAATGGGTAAGCCATCCTTCCCAGCAAACTGGACGCCATCCGTGAGTGGCCAACTCCAACGACCCAGAAGCAATTAAGAAGCTTTTTGGGTACCATTATTTTTCTAAAACATTCTCTCCTGCAGTCTTTCAGTTGGCAGCACCTCTGAATCTACTCACAAGCAAAAACTTACCTTTCCATTGGACTCCTGAGTGCCAACAAGCATTTGATTCAATCAAGGAGTGTTATTGTCCCCCCATCCTCAAGAACATGGATCCTTTCAAACCCTATCTTAGCATGTGATGTGCCTTCTGAAACAGTAGGGGATGTCTTGATTCAGAAGCACAATGGGTTGGAACATCTGGTTGCTTACTTTTCCTGCAAGTTTTCTTCCACGGAGCAATTATGGGCCATCTACAACAAGGTGTTGGCAGCCGTGGCGTGGGCCTTGACTCACTGGCGTTATCTCTTACATGGTGCTCAGAATGAGTCAACTGTGCAGACTGACCACCAAGCTTTCTTATACTTCTGCAAGCTGCAGAAGTTGGCACACCGGCAGGTCCAAACCTATTAGGATTTGTACATCTTCACTTCACATAGGAGTTTATGAAGGGAATATTAAAATTTTTTCTAATTTTTTAAGTCACAATCTCACCCTTTGCTCAGCTGACTCAGATGAGGTAGATATCGTCATGGTCACTCCCCCTACACAAATTTTGGCCAATACACCACCTGTGGTTTTGGTAACAGACCTAGCTCTGGACGCGCCCTTGATTTAGTGGGTCTTAGCAGTGCAAATGGAATGTGCGGAAGGGTTGGATCTTTTAGAGAAGTTTTCCCTCCCAACTTCAAAACAAATCCTTTAATCTCTCCGGAAAAAGGTTTCATCCAGTTTTAGTCATGAGTTTGGGTTTCTCCTTTCCTTCAACCTGAAGTCATTCAAACTCATCACAATCCCCCTGCAGTTGGGCATCTGGGGAACAAGAGGTGCATTGATTTGGACAAGAATACCTATAATTGGTCAGGCTTGTCAATGGATGTTCCAGCCTTGATTTAAGACTGCATAACTTGCATGGTACAGATAGGATCAGTCAGGTAGGAATGGATTACTGTACCCCTTACAGCATGCAGAGGGTCCATGAACTTTGGTGTCCATGGACTTTATTGTTGAGCTACTCAGCTCCAAGGGGTTCACAGTGGTTTTGGTGGTAGTAGACCGTTTTACAAAATTCTACTTATTTATCCCGTGCTCCTCCTCCATTACTTCCAAAGAGACTGCCCGCCTATTTGTGCATCATGTATTTTCAATGTTTGATATTCTGCAGTAAATTGTCAGCAACTTTGGTACCCAATAAATGGCGCGGTTCTGGAACGAGCTCTTGGCATCTTGAAGATTACGCCCTGCCACTCCACTGCATATCATCCACAGTCAGATGGTTAAACTGAATGAGTCAATCAGACTCTGTAGCAGTACCTGCAGTGCTACGCTTCAGCTGCTCAGTATACCTGGGCAGACGACCTTCCCCTTGCTCAGTTTGTGTATAATAATGAAACCCATGCATCCACGGGCTTTTCCCCATATGGAGCTACCTTGGGGTATAGCCCTTCGTTTTTGGTGGGCCCATGACTTCTCCTGGAGGTACCAGCTACAACTGACCATGCTCAGCACATTTACACCAAGCAGTTCTTGGTTTGGGAGCACTTGCCTAAGGTAATAAGTATTTATAAAAATTTTGTGGATCGAAAATGGCTTTCAGCTCATGAAATTGAGGTAGGATCACACGTTATGCTTGACATGTGCCACTTGCATATGCAGATGTCCTTGCGCAAATTTGCGTCTAAGCACTCAGGCCCTCACTTGGTGGAAGAGGACTTGGGAAATGGCGCTTTCTGCTTGAAATTTTCGGCCCATTGGAAGAAGCATACTGTCTTCAATGTCACTTAGCTGTCCCCATTCAAGGGGAAATTCCAGCAGAACCAGAGCCCATTATGATCAAGGGTGCAGAGAAAGCTGAAGTGGAGGGCATACTGGCTTCCAGTTTCTCACACCGCTTTATTCAATATTTAGTCACATGGAAAGGCTATCTGGCTTACAAAAATAGCTGGGTCGGCTCTAGAGACTGTGCCAACTGTTAAGAGCTGGTTGAGGCTTTCCACGCTACCCACCCCAATACTCTCTGCCCTCCCCCAAAAATCTCTATGCTAATTGCGATCAAGCTGCATAAGGCCCACAGTAATGTGGCCCTCGCTCAATTCCTCAGTGGTGGCGCTCCCCCTTTGGCAAAAGGGAAGAGTAAAGTAAGTCTGGGGGAGCGCCCCCTCCATTTGGATTGTGGGGGTGTTCCCTTTTTCATCCAAAAAAGCTAAGAAAGTTGGTTGCCTCCCTTGTCTCCACGGGCGACCTTGCTCATGTGGTGGACGAGCGGTGGGTCATGGCATATCCTTTGAGGATTCTGCCCCATCTCCAGCTCTTACATCCAAAGAAAAAATGGGGCGAATTAAGGTAATCTATAGTGAGTTGATAATGAATTAGCATATGCTTGGGGCAAAGGGGCCAAATACAATTTACAGTAGCGAATCTTTGACTTTAATAGTCAACAATTGCAAAAAATTGGTAACAAAGCCCAAAAAGCGTGTACTTACAGTGGGAGAAGTGGTAAATGTCAAAGTTTTGAGTATTTATACCAATGGCATCAGGCCATTGTCAAATTTACCACCATTTTGGAACCCTCCAAGAAAATATTGGGAACAAGGCCCAACAGGCGCATACCTTTGATGAAGAAAGTGTCCAAGATTAAATCAAAGGTGGAACATGCCAATGGCATTGGGCCTTTATCAAAAGTTGCCATCAGTTTGGAACCTTGCACAAAAATATCAGAATCCCCATCTGATGAATCCCGCTTGGTCACACGGATGCCAAAGCAACAGGGCGCAGGTGGGTTGGGCGCATGAACCCACTCCAAACCTCTTAGGACTGCCCCTAATGGGGTTGCCTTGAGAGGTTCCCAAAACCTGTCTAGGTGAGATGCCATTGTGCCAATTATTGGAACCGCGGCAAATCCACAAATTGGGCGTCCATAGATGAACTGACAATGACTTGGCCCACAGCCAACAATTTTGAAGTTGTTTCAAACTAGTTTGTTTCATTCCACCTTGCTCAAAGTTCAATAGGTTAGACGAATCTTAAGGGCCCTAATCCCAAGCTTTTCTAAGCTATTCCCCAATCAATTGTCTAATTAAGCAACCATAACACACTAAATAAATTGACAGTTGATTTTTAATTTTAAATTAAATAATATTTCCGCACCCCAAATTCAATTAATTTCATATGATGAAATTCAAACCTCCCCTTCCAATCTCACTTATCCCAGTACACAATCCCCCAGGCCCTGGGCCCATGACAGCCTGGTTTGTTGTTAGGTTCTTATTCACAATTACGTCCTATTGGCGCTCACTGGTGAATTCTCTCCCAGAACAATTTACCGTCATTCAAGCAACGACGCCTCTGGCATTCAGGCTTGCCTTTTGGTTGTTTGTGCATCCAGACTGACAGTATAGTCTAAACTTTATCTGCCGCTTTCATGATACATTTTGTCAAGGTGTAAAGGCTAACCTGATCCAAAACTTTGTAATTGTGGTACCAGAGGGAATAATTTTTTTAAAAAGGACACTTGATTCATTAAAAGCGGTGCCTGTACATGTTTGAGGAGCAAAAGCGGGCGATCTTGTTTAAGTACCATGACTAAGGCATGGCTGACATCCTGGATGTAAAAATATGGTGGCACTCATTCAATGGATCTTTTTGGAGTTGGTTAGTCAGTTATTTTTGCACGTAAATTATTGGTTTTAATTTCTCAGGCATATTAAGATCAGGAGAGAGCATCCTAAGGGTCAGTTGGAGACTTTTATGATTACTCAGAAGCTTTATTTATTGTTTTTTATGAACTTATTAAGAGTTGCATATTTAAATAGGTTTATTGATGTACAGGTTCTAGTGATTGGATCACAAAGATGGCTCACTTAATCCCCACATCCTCTAACGTTTTCAGATAAGGAGACAGCCCAACTATTCATCAAGAATGTCTTCTTGAATCATGGAAACTTATGAAGTTAATTTCTGTACAAAGGACTAAAGTTCACTTTGCACTTCTAAAACCAGGTTCAGTGTCTTGGAATTAAGAGATATATATCTACTGCATATCACCTTAAAAAGGATTGAACAACAGAGTGGGTTAATCGTATACTGGAGCAGTGTGTGTTGAAGTGGTACCTGAACGCTTAATAAGATAATTGGGCTAAGCTTCTACAAAGCGCTGAGTTCTGCTACAACAACTTCAGAATATGCCATTATCAGAATATCACCATTTAGGGATAAATTTGGTTATGACGTGAGTTGGGAGCTACTGTCAACTATTGAACCGGATAACCCATCAGAAAGAGACTTTCTAAAGGAAGCCTAAACCCATGCGCTATATCTAACAAGCTTTAATTCAAGTAGTGCATACTTATGAGATATCACATATAGAAAAAGTACTTAGGAATGTTTTAAACATAAGATAATGATCCTTCTAGATGCTAGCGATGTTACCTCAGATGTACCATGCTGTAAACTAGCCCAACGGCGTGTAGAACTATAAAAAGTGAAGGAAGTAAAACGATAAGTCGTTTATCAAGTTAAACTACCTGAGAGATGGAATAATATGATGTTTCTTATTGATTTTATTTTGAAGAGATGTTGAAGCTTATTTACAGATAAGAAATTTAAAAAGCGCACCTATGATTGATTTGTTCATATTCAGGTCATGAGGTAGAGTATATAACTTATAGAAGTAACAATTGCAGATACTTAAATACCTGGGTTAGTGGGCATTATATCTCACAAAAGGTTAGCACCTGAGAGATTGAAGAGAGCCTGAAGAACGCATGCTAGCTGTTAAAGAGATGATGAAAAAGAACTTGCAGTTAGCTTTAATCAGTGGGGATTATGCCAGGAAAGTGCTTGACATGATTAAAATCCAAGAGATCTCAGAAAATATATCCGCCAAATCCAAGAGATCTGTTGTGAAGTAGACTTATTTGCTTGTATAAAAATTTAATTTCATTGAGGTTTACTAAAATCATATTATTGTTTAAACTTATGCAACGGTAGTCAGGTCGACCCCTTGAGAAGGATAGTACTTCCTTCTCAGGAATTCTTAAGCCAGAGTAAGACTAGAGGGTAAGCAAAAAGTATACCACTCATGGTGTCCATTTTGCAAACTTCACATTCAATAAAGGTATAGTCAGCGCGCCGACCTCAGCTCACTTAACTTTAGAGGCTGACTCACTGCTCAGTGGATCTAATCCATGTAGATTAGGCACCAAAAACCTTCTCTAACTCCATAATAGTTCTTACTAAGCAAATTTTACTCTGATACTACACCTTGGTGCATTTATCACCTGATTAACTTGTTCACACTACTGGAAAACTTTTTGACACACTTGGACATTCTTGAAATACTTTGCCCTTCGTGACTCAATGAGAACCTTTCCAACCTCTTCCTTGGCATTTTCAGCACCAAAGTATCCTCAAAAGAGTGTCTTATTAAAAACAGGTTAATCCCAGACTGGCAACTGGTGATTACTTTAGATTGGTTAAACCCATACTGAATACTGGCAATTACTAACTTGATATAATACAAGTTAAAACAAAAAAAGGATAAAACTTAAGATTCCATGAAAAATTTTATTATAGTATAAATGAAGTTTTATAAACTTCAGGGGGAAACATATAATTGATAGGATATTGTAATATATTTAGAATTTAGGGTTCAATGTTGAGGACTTTCATGATCCTCTAGTCAGACGGCGTCTGACTGCTGCTTTGTTCTGTTCATCCATTTGAAACAATTTATGTATGCATGAGCACCATTTGATGGCAGTTATCATTGAACCTGGAATTTCAGGGGCATTAGTACTAGATCCCACTTCTGGGTTCTGGGCCATAGTCTCTTCTGTTGAAATTAGTCAATTATCGTATTTTGTAGTATGCACCTTGACATCAGGTTTAAGCAATGGCGCCCCCACAATGCGCCTTGCCTCGTGGCAATGATTTTTTTCAAAATTGGACGACTGCTTAATTTGGTAATATACTCATTTAAACTTCTGATGCTTTTGCTGGTGTAATTCGGTTCACTCATTGGGCATCATTGTTGGAATTCATATTTTGGATCCCAAATGTATAAATGGAGTCAAATTTTATATGAATTTTGGGCGTCGTCAATATCCTCATTAAGCAAAAATTCCAAGGCGGCAGGACAAAAATTATTTTGTATGAAATCACAATTTGATTGAAAATATTTAGCTCGCCCTTAGAGTATGGACCCTCTACCACTGCCTCCTGAGTTTGATTCTGGTAATGGACTTTGGGTAGGGGACGATTTTGACTGTGTTGGTTTTGCGCGCCAATGCCCCAAACTGAGATAGCGAATAGCAAAGGCGGTCCATGGAGTTCCTGGCCTATCATATGCCGCACATGGAGGTTTTCCGGGTTTTATCCTCCTTTTCCATTTTCTTCACTTCCCTAATCAGTGTGGTACCGTCCCCAGGTTGGCCCACCTCAAATAAAGTATTTAGCTCGCCCTCATTTATAAAAGGGTCTTGAACGTCCCCATCCACAATGGTCTGGTCGCCAGTACTGCCACCATATTAGGGGTTGTTTAAACCAATTCCACTGGTCAAGGTCTGATTAGAAGCACCACTAGTGGTCTCATCGATGACACTCCCCCTTTCAAGATGAGACCTGAGGAATGCTTGAAGGTGCTGGGCATGAATTCTACTAAGAACATAGTTGGTGTCATCATCTCATATTGATTATTCTTCTCTTCTCTTGTTTTATATGGTTTCAGGCCCAGTACAAATGACCTATAGTTCTCAGGTTGTGTTACTAAAGTGGTAAAACAAAACTTGTCGCCTATGTTAAAATTGGGTAGCTAAATTCTTTTCTGGATCTCTCTTTGGCTATCAGGGAGGCTAGCTTCACTGTTGCTTGAAGCTTCTAACTGAATTCTGATAAACTCTTAAGCCAAAACCTGTTGGTGACTTCCAGGTGGTAGGTTTCTTCTATCTGCTGTTATGATTGGTGCCAGGAGGTTAAGCAGCGCATCCTCTCGTCCATACAGGGCCTTGAAGGGGGACATTCTAATAACACTGTGGTAGCTTAACTGGTAAGCAAATAGCCCTGATTGGAGCAACTGGTCCCGCTTCAATTTGTAGTTTAAAGCCATCTTCTCTAAAATGCCTCCTAGAGTCCCATTGAATCTTTTGACACTTCAATCTGAGGATGGTGTTTAGGGGGTAGTGAATGCTGTTTCACCCCTACCAAATCATCAGTTTCATCACAACATCTGAGATGAAGTTTTTGCCATTGTATGACATGAGTTTGAGGTTATCCTTGTTTTGTAATCACCTGATTATACAAGAAATGGGCAGTGGAATTTTTAGTGTACACTTTGACCGCAAATTCTTTGACCCACTTAGTAAAGTGGTCAATCGCCACCAGGATGAACTTGGCGCATCTGAATGATGTTGGCAATGGTACTCACGTCAATAGAGACATTGCTGAATGGTGTAGTGGGTGGAATAGGCGTAAACTTGATTCTCTTTTTTCCAGTGGGCGAAAACTTGTGCAGCATAAGAACAACTATAATACTTGATGTACTTTGTTAGACATGCATTCCCCACAAAAACTTTCCTTGAGGTAAGCCAACGTTTGAAATCGTTCATGGCCCACATGCTTGTGAGCCTCCATCAATATCTCCATTTGATCACTAGGCCATATGTAGGAATACCATTTGTCTTGAACTTTCTTTTGCATATTTCCCTGACACGCCGGATGCTTATAACATCTGTGCAAGACGCTCTTGACCTCTTCTGTCTCGTCCTGATTGCCTCTTCAATAAACCCATTTAGGTCATAAAGGCGATTGCTTTCTTGCGCTTGCAGGCGGAATACTGGAAGTCAGGACAAACCATCCGCGTTGAGATGTTTATCTTCTGCTTGATTTATGATTTCAGAATCATATCATTGAAGGAGGACAGCCCAACGGGCAAGGCGCCCACCTGTGTCCTTCATGTTTCTTAGCCAACGGAGAGACGCATGATCTGTGACTTTTTGAAATGCACTCCATAAAGATAGGCCTAAAGAGCTTAACTGCTCTGATTTTTGCAAGGCATGTACATTTGTTAACTGTGTAATTCTTTCCTGCCTTGCTAAAACTTTGGAATAATACTTGATTGGGTGGTCTACCCCATCCTCATCTAGGTGTGCTAAGATTGCACCAAGTTCTACATCACTGGAGTCGGTGTACAAGTAAAATATCTTATTGAAGTCTGGATATGACAAGATTGGTGCTTCTACAAATTGTGCCTTCAATTCCGCGAATGTCTGCTTCTGCTTCAGGCTCCATTCAAACTTCAACTCTTTGGTCAGTGGTAGGTAAGAGGCGTTGCCAAGTCCGCAAAATGGGAAATTTAACTGCCTGTATTACCCCACCATCCCTCAGAAAACTTTACCGTCTCTCATATTCTTGGGTGGTTCCATTGCTACAATCGCTTTCTTTTTCCATCCTGTGGCTTAATTTCAGCGGAGCTAATCTCGTTCCCCAAGAAAACTATTTTTCAGTTGAGGAAAGTATATTTGTTTTTCTTCTGCTTCAAGTTAAAAGCGCTCATCTGCTTGATGACTTCCCGGAGGTTCTGCAAATGTTCCTGAAAAGTGTGGCTAAACACTGTAATGTCGTTGAGGTATATAACACACCAGATAACCTACGATCACCAAAGATGCGATCTATCACTCATTGGAATGTTTCATGGGCATTACAGAGCCCTTGCGGCACCCTCATGGGTTCAAACAAACCTTGGCAGCTGATTAAAGCGCATTTATCATGGTCCTCAGGAGAGAGCTCCATTTTCTAGTAGCTACTGGCTAGGTCCATGGCCAAAAAGTATTTAGAGTCACCCAAGCGCTATAAAACATCAATGATGAATGGCAAAGGGTATAAGCCATACTTGGTAATCTCGTTTAGGCGCCGGTAGTCCATGACAACCCTATGGGTCCCATCCTTCTTGCACACCAGCAACAAAGGAGATGCCCATGGGTTCTTATCTGGACGGATTAGCCCAGATTTGTCTAACTGATTGAGCTCTTGAAAGTTGACTACATCCTATGTTTTTGAATGTCATTAAGGTTTGGAATTGAAGGGTAGCTGAATGGTGTCCATCTTATGGACCTCCCTTTTCCACAGACCATAGTCATTGGTGCCAGTGCTGAAGATGTCGCTAAACTCGTCCAAAAGTTCTTCCAACTCTTTCTGCTGCTTGGGGTGACATCTGTAAACACAAGCTTGTTGAAAACTACAACTGCATTTATGGACTCAATATCTTGGCAACCTGTCAGGCTGGCTAGTGCCACAACTTTTCCTTTTTCAACTTTTATTGGCTGGGTAGTAATGTTCCCCAAAACAAAGTCTAGCTCTCTAGAGTAAGTGATATCATAGAATTTGGTAACACTCTGGGCTCTTGTTTTTGGATCCTGTCTTGACTGTACACTTCCATAATGTGTTAGGAGAATTTTTAAAGGTATTTGGCAAGGTCATTCTTCTTTAGTCCACTGCCCGAATTTCTATGCCTTCACTTGTACTTAAGTGGAGTCCTTCTTCAGCACTAATGGTAGGTGGTAGTTGCTTTACACCATTTTCCGTAAGGTGTAATAAATTGTATAGATCAATTGGTCTGTTTCAACCAAGCATGCTCGCTGATTTTGAGGTTTAACGTCCCAATCCTTGAACACTAGGGTGAGTTGGTAGCTCAGAATGCTAACCGTGATGGTGGTAAAGTCATTCTTCGCCCCAAACTGTAGAAAAAACTTTGTCCCGATCAGGAAATCTTAGTGGCCATTGTACAACACTAATGTAGGTGCCATCAGGACAGTGTGCCCAAATTGAAAAGGCAAATCAGAATAAGCTCCTAAGGCGCAGGTGATGTTGGGTCCTGCGGTATGGCATTTCAAATTGTAGTCAACGTTAGTCATAAATTTGAGTTTCTTTATAAGTTTGAGGACTTAATGTTCATTAGAGCCCCAGTGTCCAGTTCTGCTAGTACGCGCACCTTTTTGATTAGGACTTCCACCTTCATTATGCTCTTTCCATAGGGTTTCCAGTGGCCAGGACATCAGTGGCAGTGTCCTCAAATTGCTTCAAAGTAGTAGCGTTTGTATTAGACTTGGTAGTGTCTTCACCATCTGTTAACATATTCCTGAAGGTTGATGTGACCAACTGCTCTCCTTCTTTATTAATTAATCGCTTGGGTAAGCTTATTTGCTCGGGTCAAATAGATTATTTGATACAGGTCCATCAGCACCATGAATTATCAATATAGCCGGTACATCCACTGTGCTAGGAGCCCCTAACACATGGTAACCTAAACTACCCAAGTATTCAACTTTATGGTGGTCTTCTCTCTCAGTTTGAAGATCCACCCAATTTACAATATCAGGCGAGTCCTTTTTAGGGGCTTGCTCCTTGGTTTCAGTTGTAACTAATGGACAGGATCGAGCAAAGTGCATGGTTGATGACACTTAGGGCACTTAAATTCTCGACGTGGAAAGCATTCATGCGGTTTTTTACTTTTCTCATTATGCTTACTAACCTTATTGTTGGCAACATAAATGGCCTTACTGACTCATCAAGGGGGTGGTGTAGGTGCCATTGACTTAAAATCAGATCTATATTTCCTTTGTACATCGTTTAGCGCCTCTTTAAATGTTTTAAAAGATATTCGCACTCTTGACTGCCAAAGTCATGTGCATCTTCAGATTAGGATGCATCTATGAGCTTAACAAAACGGTTTTGGCGGTGGGCAGATCCATTGTTCCTGTCGTCCTAAATTGCTGGGCCTTAAGGTAGAAATGAAAAGCATAATTCACAACTGACTCAGTTTTACCCATCTTAATCAACAGAACTCTTGCTTCATATTCTGGACATCCTGATCACTACTGAACTTTGAGAGTAAGATGCTCTTGACTTCAGTCCAAGATAATCTAAGTCTCGAGATCTTGCTGAGGATCTCTTGAACCTTTTGGCTCATGCATCCTTGTACGTGGCAAACCTTTTGGAAATTGCCAGTGCTATCCATGCTATTTTAATACATTTGGAGGAAACCAGCAATTGTCCCCTCTCCAGATGTGTACAGGTCTTTACGTATAGTTTAAGTTTGGATCCTCTTCAACAGGATCAGCGTGAATCATAGTTGACTGAGTACAATTTTTGACCAGTTGTCATGCACATCTTTGAGTGGTCCATGCAGGTGCCTCCATTTAAGTGATAGATCAAGTGAATGTAGGTTCCGGTATGGTGTGCATAAGTGCCTTAAGATCTTTAATAATCTTTTTTTCATTGTGAGCAGCATGTTGTCATGATGCTCAAGCGCTCTTCATATTCATTAAGAGCGGTAATGGTTTCACCATTCTCTTTCTCAAGTAATACAAGTCTCTCCTCAATATTCTTAGAAGTAAGTTCCATCTTGATCATTGGTGATGGTCCTCTCACTATGGGTAGTGAGTCAATTCTAGCTATTTTAGCAATCTCCTTGACACGCTCAAAATTGTTATGCAAATTGTGCACTTCAAATTTCAGGGTATGGACTCTAGTACAGATGGTATCCTCCTCCCTCACCAGGAGTTTAGAAGAATCCTTTCCGCCCTCTCAGTGATACACCTCTATATCCACTTCATTGTCAATTTTTCTCAGAAGAACAATCATGATTATCGCTATGGCCTGATGGTGCCACCCCTGTAGTGAGCACCAAAGTCAGTGTGCCGCCCTCATCTCAATTAACTTTAGAGGTCAACTCGCTGCTCAGGCGTTCTACTCCGCGCAGATTAAGCACCACACAACCTTTTCTAACATCTCAATCACTCTCTCTAAGAAAATCCTCCTCAGATGCTACCCCTTGGTGCATTAATTTCTTGGTTAACTTGTTTGACTCTTAGCAAACTTCTTGACACACTTGGGCATTCTTGACATATGTTGGCCTTCATGACTCAATGGAACCCTTCCAACCTCTTCCTTGGCGTTATCAGCACCAAGGTATTCTTAAGAGAATGTCTTCTTCAATACAGATTAATAAAAGACCGGCTACTGGTAATTAATTCATATTGGTAATCCCATACTGGATACTGGCGATTACTAACTTGAGACACAAGTTAAAACAAAAAGGCAAACTTTAGATTTTTAAAAAGTTTTTTAATAGAATAGAAAGTGAAGCCTTATATACTTCAGGGTGGAAATTTAAGATATAATTGAATGGGATATTGTAATATATTTGAGAATTTAGGATTCAATGTTGAGGATTTTCATGATCCTCTAGTTAGACGGCGTCTGACTGCTGCTTTGTTCTGTTCATCCATGTGCAAAAATTCCTGTATGCATGAGCTCCATTTTTTGGCAGTTACCCCCAAATCTTAATTTCAGGTGTATTTGTACTAGGCCCCACTTCTGAGTTCTGGGCCATAGTCTCTTTTGTTAAAATTAATCAATTATCATATCTGGTAATATGCGCCTCAACATCAGGTTCATGCAATGACACTCTCACGATGCACCTCACATTGTGGCTTTGAGTTGCTTTCATAATTGGACAACCGCCCAAATTGGTAATATGCTCATTTATACTTATGAGTATTTTGCTGGTGTTATCTGGTTTACTCATTGGGGCGTCAAGGTTGTAATTTAAATTATTTTAGACCCCTGAAGTTAAAAATGGGAAATGAATTTCATATGAATTTTGGGAGGCGTAATCATTCTAAGTAAGCAAATCTTCTAAGGTGGCAGGACGAAAATTATTTCTTGTATGACATCACAATTTGATTGAAAATTATTTAGCTCGCCCTTGCCTATAAATGGGCCTTAATTGTTCCCATTTGTGATGGCCTGGTTGCCAGTACTG
This sequence comes from Massospora cicadina, assembly GCA_022478985.1. Taxonomy (NCBI): domain Eukaryota; kingdom Fungi; phylum Entomophthoromycota; class Entomophthoromycetes; order Entomophthorales; family Entomophthoraceae; genus Massospora; species Massospora cicadina. Next base: position 223,480 of record JAKSZP010013192.1, read on the forward strand.
CAACTGTTGTAGAGCTGGTTACACCAATTCCACTGGTCAAGGACTGACCAGAAGCATTACTTGCGGTCTCATATATGACAGGTTTAATCAAATGCAATGAATGTTAATATTATCAACCTTTTCTTACTTATCCCATTATCATATTTATCACCCAACTTAATCTTCCCAAAAATCATCTTTTGAAGCCATTAAAACTTTCACACTCCAAGTTATGACTCTGGTGAATCTATATCCATAGATATAGAAACACCGCCACCTGATCCACCTCTTACACCATTAGTATCTCGTCTAAATTCTTCTAGTATACTGATCTTGAAATAATTAGAAAAGTATGAAGAAGTCCTTTGTTTCTAAGATAACCTTCAATTGCCACCGCTATCCTCTATTTATTGTATTACTCCACCTTTTATAATGGAACATCCACTCAGGTGCAGAAAGTTTGTGTCCGCCTATCATACTGAGTAAGTAATTTTAGTCCCTGATGAGCAGCAATATATGTAGTATATAATTTACTATATTACCAAACGGCTTTAAAAATATAAAAAATAAAATATCAAAGTAAACATTTATTATTAGTTTCTTTTATTATGAAAATATTTATAATGATAGATGATAAAAGTAAGATAAATATGGATATAGCATCATTGTTTCCTTGATAAAAGAACAGGGATGTATGGGACCATCTAGTAATAATAAAAAGAACAGGGATGTCCACTCATGGTGAGCATTACAGCGAAGAATTTTAACAAATTTTTCAGGTTGCAATTTATACAAAACTGATTGATAATGTTAGGATATATTCTTATATTTGCTTTATGGCCTAATACCACCTACCCATTTATTGCATATCTCTGAGAGCCAGTTTTTCTTTAATTTTAATTTATTGCGGGAAAGGCTGACCATGGGACGGACACTTCCAAATATGACTCAAAAGAGACAAAACTTAGTACCAGGGGAGGCACCCCAGAGAAGCGATGCTATCTCTTGTTGCCAGCGGGAACGCCACTTATGGGGAGGGGAGGAAACGTGTGAAGGGGCCATAGCCACAATTGAGCACGTGTGGAGGAAGGGGTCTGATTTGATGAACCAGACTGGGAACCAGGGAAGAGACCAGCTGTCAGCGACGTGGTGGGAGGTATCCAAACATCCACGCTTGAAAGTGGTCCACCAAATGGGACCAGAATCTGTGTACCGCTTCTGGGAGGGTGGGGGTGGAGCCTGCGATGGCATCTAAGACAATCGTGTGGATGGTCCACATGGCGATTGCAACCACCAAAGCATGAAGGGAGGGCAGAAGGGGAGGCCATTGATAGAGCGAACATATCTCTTGACAGACTGAAGGGATGCATTTGATCCTGGCCCAGAAGACGTTGAACTTCGCGCCATATCACTTTAGAGGTAGGGCACTTCTCCAGGCGGTGAAACAGCGTTCCATACTGGCCACACACGACACAGGATGAGTGTAAAGCGTTAGAGCGCTCAGCTATATGATACACCCACCTCAGGCAGCGCCACACATGGGAGCGGACTTGAGGTTGCAACAGAGGATGGTGTACATATTTCCAGATATTTTTTGGGTCTCAATGGAGCAAGGGATGTCCATCATGTCCAGGTAGTCCACCCTGGATAGGACATGGGGTTGAATGGGGGATCACGCCATCATGGATGGGTAGCCCCTGTACCTCTTATGTGAACTGAGGAGAGGGGCGGCTATTTGGGTTGTATGTCCTCTAATACGAATTCTCCACTCAGCGCTCCGCATAGAGAGGAGGATTCGTTTGTAGTGGGTTTTAGTCCCGCGAGGACCTGTGGCTGATGTATGTGAAGCGAGGTATTTCATCAGGGAGTGGGGGTTCGATGGATTGTTGAGGTCCAAGGTGTGGGAGAAGTTGGTCCAGCTGTGCGGGACCAGTGTTGGGAGGGAGTGTAGGGGTGGTGACGGCCGCAATCCAGGTACCCAGGATCTTGGTGGCATGGGCTTTGAAGTCAAGCAGGCCCATGCCACCATGATGTTGAGGGCCAAACATGACCTCTAACCACTGGTGGAAGGTGGCCCAACCAAAGCCATCCTTGCAGCAAGGCATACAAGGATTTGTAGAAGCTTGGGGAGAAGGGGATGGCATGGGCTCCAAACCAGACTTTGGAGAGGAGCATGGAGTTGGCTAAAACAATCCTGCCAGTAAGGGAAGTAGGGTGGGCTCTGAGAGAGGCGATTTGCTTCGTCACATTATCCAGAATATGGCACTCCATTACTGCTGACGCGTATCCGCCTGCCTCTATCCACATGCCCAGATGGCGTACTGGTCCTATGGTAGGACGTGGCACTAAGGGGAGCACCAGTGGGGCGGAGTGTTTTGAATTGGTAGGGCGAGGACGTGGGTGAGCAGATGGTCCAGGTTGGGAACTAATTGCTGGGGTCCAGCAGTTCTGAAAACGACCAAGGAGGATGATTTCGGTTTTGGAAGCGTTCAGTGCCGCGTTGCTTACCCGGGAATACTCCTGGATGAGAGCTTCAAGCGCGCATGCATCTTGATTATTAGACACCCTCACCACACAATCATCTGCGAACGCCATTATCTTGACTGGGGCTAAGCCTGGCATGTGGACCCCAGTGAGTTGGGCATTCACATTTTGCAGTAGTGGGTCAAGGCTGAAGTTGTATAAGAGTGGGCTGAGGGGGTCCCCTTGTCGCAAGCCCCTTTGAGGGCGGACTACTTCCGTTAGGAAGCCAGGGCCACGCACTGCCATTGTTGCCAATTCTGTGAGCAGCATTACCCAGTTGATGAAGCGAGGGGTAGGCGGAATTGATGGAGGCAGGCCCTGAGGTATTCCCAGTTTGCTCTATCATAGGCCTTTTGTTGGTCCAAGAATACAAATGCCCCAGAGGCTGTGGACTGACATACATTAGCCACAGAGTGCATGTTATCCCAAATCGACCTTCTGGGGATGAAACCGAATTGTTCTGGGGAGATGGTGGCAGATGCTACAGTCCCTATACGGTTAGCCATGATTTTTGTTAAAATTTTGGTGTCTGTGTTTGTTATAGAAATGGGGCGCCAGTTGGCTAAGTCTAGCTTATCCTCTTTCTTGAAGAGTGTGACAGTGAAGGCCTCATGTCCTCCTGGTAGGGGGCGCGTTTCCATCAGGCTTTGGTTAAGTGAGGCTAGCAGCAATGGGGATATAGATTTGAAATATTTTTTGTAGAATTCATATGGAATGCCATCTGGGCCTGGGCATTTTTGGTTTGGTGCACCACGAATGGCTGTCCATAATTCGTTCAGAGTAATCAAATTCATTATTTCCAGGTATCAGAAAATGGAGCGGATGTGGGCTCGGTCAAGAAATTCCGCCACTTGGCCAGCTGAATTGGGTCAGAGCGGTACAACTCAGAGTAATACTGTTGCATTTCGATTGCCACTTTGGCTGGTGTATCCGCAATAGAATTATCTGATCTTCACACCTGTGTGCAGGCCACACTCTGGCGTGGTGCAAATTTTTTTTAAAGAAATGTGCGGTGCACTTGTCGCCTTTTGTGATGTGTGTGGCCCTGTACTGAACACAAACCCAATGTTTGTGTTGTCTTTTGAGTGCGTTGAGGTGGGCAGCTGCCTCCACCCACTTCTGTCCCCATGCAGAGCTGTATCCTGTAACTGGGATGTTGGACTCTAAGTGTGCCAATTCTGCCAGAGCATGTGAGATAACTGCTGATGTGGCTCGTGAGTGTCTGGAGGAGCGATGGTGAGAGTGGCGGATGGTGTCATTTTTGAAAGTTGCCCATGTGGAAATGGGGTCCGCGAAAAATGGTGTAACAAACTTTTTTGCCATAGTTGCCTCTTCTACCCCACATGAAAAATCCTGGCGACCCAAGCTCAGGGGGGGTAGATTTTGTACCAATGTGGGGCCTTAGCAGCTGTGACAGGTAGGTAGTAGGTTAGCAAGACCAGTCGATGGTCAGAGAATTCCAATTATGTTGTCTTGAAGTGGGAGATGTGGGGTTGGAATTTCGCCGGCGTTAGAATAATGTCAATATGGGTCATGGACCTTAATTGTCCGTTGTGGACGTAAGGCCATGTCATGTTTTTGAGCAGTGGGGCATGCCGTGGCAGCGCATCCATTAACCCAAGGGTGGCCTTTAGAATGTGTAGTTCTACATGACCCTGGGGAGTGTGAGGTGAGGAAGGCCACCAGTCCGTTGGTGTGTTTAGTTAACAGTTCATGTCACCAACTATGAAGGAGTCTGGGGGTAGCGGGAGGGATTTGACTGATGAGAAAAATTCCTGATGCTCGCATGCACTGTTTGGGGCATAGATGTTGATGATTGCATGTGCTACGTCAGCCCACGAGAAGGTGACAACAAGCACTCGGCCATTTAGGAATGTTTCTGAGGATAAAAATTTGAAAAACTTATTTTTCCAAATTAGCACCCCACAGTGCATCGACCAAAAGGATAGGGATGGGAGGAGCATTGTTTTCCAAGCTTCCTTGGAACCTCATGGACAGTGGGACTCCTGGATAGCCAGGATATCCATGGGTAGATTGTGTTGTAAAAAACTCAGTTTCCTAGCCCAGGACAGGGAGGCCTTGAGTCCGGCGATATTCAACGTCCCTATGGTGAAGGTTTCCCCCATCACACCTTAGGTGCGAGGGGGTGGGCACCCGGGCCCACCATCCTCTTCTAGATCCCCGCGGGCCTTCACAGCAGTGCGGGTGTTAGCAGCAACGCTATCAGAGTTTTTGTTGATTTTTGTGGAAAGAGTTGCATTGGCTTTAGCCTTCACTTTTAGTTTTCCTGACGTCGGACAAATTTTTTGTGGTGCAGGTGAGTTTGGTGCACCGTTGAGCGGGTCAAAAAAAACTTTTTCAGTTAGGATGGGTCCCAAGTCAGTTTTGATTGGAGCTTGGGTGCAACGATTGGGTGAGATCAAATCTCCCATCGGATCCTTGGATTGAGTGGCCCACTTGGCATGGGCTTCCCAATCTGATTGGTTGATGGATTCCTGAGTTGCTTCCACCGTGAAGGTCTCCATGTCCTCCTGGCATTGTGAGTGTGGGATAGTGGTGGTGGCTTTGGCCGCTTCCTTGGCCGCGGCCCTATGGGCCTGCTTGGCCTTCTTCTGCTCTTGTGGGGAGATAGGCTTTACCAGTAGGTAGCAGCCTTGTGCTCCCCATGGGAAGGCCTCCTTGGTGCTTGCAGTTGGTTCGTAGTGCGCCTCTCTGCTGGCCATGGCCGCTGAGGGGTACTCTTGGAATGTGATGCCCTCCTTGATGGGGCATGCATGTGCCTTATGGCCGAATGCATCACAGTGGGTGCAAATGGGGGGCGCGCTATCCACGGTCACCCAGAATGGGTGGGTGGTATGCCCTGCAATATCAATAAAAGTGGAGTGCGGGATCTGGGTTGAGTCCTTTGTGATCTCCTCAGTTGGGGTCAGAACTGCGATGGCTTTGCCAGTGCACAGGTGTGGCATCAGCGTGAAGCGTTGCAATTCAAAAGATTGTATTTCGCTGTATATGGCGAGACCATCTTTTGGGTGTTGTTCCAAATTGTCACGTTTTACCGTAGTAGGCAAAAAGTTGAACGTGAGGAAAATTTGGTTTGATTTTGTCCATCTGGTAGATTTAGTTTTGACAATCCATTGCCCTTCAGGGAGGTCAACCACTACGCGCACCGCTGCAGCCTCATCTGCTGCCATTTTGCTTTTGAAACCTAGGTCCAGCCAGCCACGTGACATGGAGTGAGGTGCAACGTACACCGCGGTCAGGAAAATTGTGTGTACATCTTCACAAAATTTCCCATAAGGCCATTTTTTGGATGTCCAGAAACATGCAGACTCTGAATTCCACCAACGAAAGTGGCTGGGAGTGTGGCGTGTTGATGTACTGGTTGCATCATGCTTGCCATGCGAGTATCTCCAGGGAAATAGTGACCGCCAGTTTTTTAGTATTTTTGTCAATTCCGCCAGATTCTCCAGGGCATTTTCAAACGTTGGAGGCCACGGGCCTTCAACCTGCTCCTCTTACCTTGCTTGCTCAACTGCTCCCTAACATGGGCGCAGACTAATCTCCTCTGTGAGATTATCAAACTAGATTCAGTCTTGAATTGAATAGGTTGCAATAGTGATTGCAATGAGAAAGAAAAGTGAGAGCCAATTTTCTTTATTTAATTAAAGTTTGAATAATTCTTATACTTTTATGAAACCCCAAGGAAGAGCTAATGGTTCTGGTATTTACTCTGTAGTATTACTATAGAAAATTTTTAATGATTATGCTTCCATAATTTCAATTAAACAAAATATTAAGAAGCTACTTTATTTAAAAAAATAGTATTATAACTCACATAATATTATAATTTACTATATGGTAATTAATTCTCTGTGACTTTTGGTCTAATAATAACCAGTTACTATTTCTGAGTTCAGTTCAAGTCATCTTAACAGTGCAGCTGGATGTGATGTTTATTTAATTATAAACATTATAACAACTTCCTTGTCAAGTGAAACTTTGACTTAGTTAAGAGTCTTGCTTAAAATGCAAGATTGCCTTGCTGGAACTCTCAAGCAAAGCATAGACCTTTATATAAGTTGCTTCTCAATACAAGATCTAAGATGCTTTATCAGCACTCTTATTGTGCTCATATGGAAAGGAACTGTAAAGGAACATTTTAATAATCAGTTTTGTGCGTGATAGTTTCTCTAACAACTGAACCATAAGGAATTTCAGCGCAACAATGATTGCAATCCAATTTTTATTGTTGAAAATTGGATAGTTCATTAATATTTATTTAAATGAATTTTAGGAATTTGGGATAGTTTTGGTCAACCATCAATGCTGGGATCATATGGGCTTCCACATCTAAACTATTTTTATTTATTTCTGAGTTTGCTTTTATATTTATAGAGGTAGCATCATAAAAACCCAGCTTAGAGTTTTAAAGAATGCAATCACTGCCACGCTACTACAGATAAACTTATTTGTTTTCTTGAATATTAATTTATTTCAAAGTGAGGAGTTGATAGCACAGCGGGATGGTTCCTGCTCCACTCTGGGTCAGGTTTTGATTGAAACAGGTTGAAAACCAGCACAGGCTAAAAAAACTTGGCTGTATATTTATCACAAGGTTGACCTACCTCGTTTACTTTTTTATTTTTAAAAAGTAAATTTTTTTGAATTAAGTTTATTTATCAGCGTAGTTAATATAGATCCCTTATGCCTTTGTTTACTGAATAGTATGTAAGCCACTCAAAGAGACCCCAATGGAGTTGAGATTGGATTGGCCACCATACCTCTTACAAGAGGGTCAACAGATTCAGCCATGCAAAGCTGAGTTTCCAACTTGCAATTGGAGCAGGAGCAATTACTTCAAACAGAAAACTTACCTAGATTGCCATTAGATTGAAGAAAAAGTTCTATTGGTGTGTGGTCTGTTTAACAATAAAATGATCAGAAATCTGGGGTTTTCTGAGCGTTACATTACTCCAACCTCAAATTCACTAAGAAGGGGGAAGTCCATTGTCCCAAGCGTACTCACCCTGTCGCCTATATCACCAGTTCTGTCTCTCTTTGCTGTTGTCATGGCTTAATGACATGATTGAGGGAACCAATTGTAAGGACAATACTGCAAGTCAGGATGCCAAAAAGGTGAGGTTGGAAGGCCTCCCTGACCTTAATCATACCCTGGACTGACGCTGGTTACAGGCAAAATATGCCCAGGTTGGTCCTGGTAAAGTGCTTATGCTCAGCCTGGCGTTACAGCCAGGGCGTTAAAACGCACTAGCTATGTTCTATATCTTGACGGTTCATTATGGTTACTTGAGAAACAGGGTTTTATAACCCGTTCCAATTTTTAGTACTACCAGATTGGGCCAAGCCCAATTGCAATCCATAAAACAAATTCAATCAATTTTGAGTTACAGAACCCAGGCCAATGGTAGTGTGTGCCTATAGGTGCACTTGGGCTTAGCACCACTTCCACCAATTGATGACTCGCCCCCTATTGTTTTAATAAGTTTCTCTGAGACCAACTTTCCTTGTTGGTTTAAAATAAATAATAATCCCCCGTTAGCTTTACATTTTTTGAATAGGTTCCTTGGGCGAACCTGTGCGTGGACCTCCTTGAGGAGGTCTCTAACAGAGTTGGTCATTTTATTTCAACTAAATTATCACTCAAATCTTGTGCACAGCTGAGCCTTCCTGGTACCCTCCAGATCAAAGCACCCAAGCATCGCTGCACAGATCTCCACTTGGATATGGACTCCCCTTGAGGTCCAACCAAGTTTGTTTATTTATTGGCTATTTATTACTATATACCACGTTTTCCAACCTTGACCTGTGTCCCTTTTTCTCCAGCATCCTCCGTGGTTCCCCGTTTACCATCTTGCTAATGACTAGTTCCCTGGCGGTATAGCTGTGCATCCTGCATCACCTCTCTGGGAACGGGAGATTTACAGACACTTTCATTACAATAATCAACCAACCACTTTCACTTTATGTGCACTATAATTATCCATGTGAGGCTTTTTCTGAGTGCAAATTGGGAGCACCTGACGTTTGTCACAGCCTTGATTGGGCTCACCACCGTTTTTTATTTGGACAATGGTTGGTGCATCTCAGTGTTATTCTTGCTACCTCCAACTGGGAAATGCCCACCCTTTTTGCTCATATCTGGTGGATTCAGATGCTTTGCAATATGGATGTCAGGATTCCCTGACTTTTCCCCAAATTAATGAAAACAATTTAATTAAAAAGATTTTTTCTTGGCACCGCGTTCAGATGGTGCAGGTGGGATCATCAATGAAGGGCCTAGTGGTGATGGCCTTGGATAATGATGAAAACCTCCCACTAAAATGGGTATGGGCTCATTCACATTCTAAAACGTGTCTTATAACGCTAATTCCTTAAAAGGAACCAAATATTATCTCTTGTAGCTCTAGCTTAAAACTAATTTCAGTATATCAGATCACCCCAGAGAACCAGCGCTAAACTTCTACCATGATCCGCAGAGCACAGGCAGTGGAAAAGAAGTTACTTTAACAAAATAAAACTATTTATGCAATTTCTGAAGATATGGTTGGTTATGTGGCCTCAGTAGTAAAAATGGTTAATATCCCTCTCCATTCTATGATGTAAAAACCTATCCTGGGGCATGCTTATGCCTGATGAAGAATTTTCTGGTGAATTATTGGCGTTGTCTGCTTTAAAGAAAAAGACCATTATGGATATTTTCTGTTGACTGCTACCCTTTCATCCCCTTTAGAGAAAACCAGCACAACGATTTTGGAGTATACCAAGTCTCTAAGAATTTTATAGACCATGACCTAGCCGACTATCTTGAGTTATGTTACTTTCCTGGTGTATGGTTAAGGGAGGGGCTTCCCAAGGAATTATCACGATGAAGGTTCTAGGATTAGTGGATTAAGTTGGCAATTATCATTTGGCGGACCATTTTCCAAGCAATCAAAAACCTTCTGTACAAATTTTTTTGAGAAGAGTGGTGGCGAAAGTTTGACGTCAGAACCATGTTGAAAGACAACACCTTGTCCTTAACTTTGAAGAATGATCATATATTCTGTTGTCTCCTTGTCTGAGGCCAATTCTCAGGGCGATCTGCCTCACTAGCCCAATATCCACACTCTCAGTCTTTCTCCATTGCTGAAGCCCTCTCTGGAGGTACCCTTAGCTTCCTGTTTGGAAGGGCTGAAATCTTCTTTTGATGCGGCTTTAGATAATGTACTACCAGCTCATTCAGATTTAAATTGCAAGTTCATGCTCACCATTAATCTGGTGCATATATCTTCCCCTATCTACACTTTGACTATATGGGAGGAAGTGGCATTAGATAAGTGGGTTAAGGAGAATTTAGCTAAAGGCGCGATATTTCAGCGCACCTCCCCAGTATGCTCACCACTTTTCTTTGTGGAGAAAGCCAATGGTACCTTACGCACATGCATAGATTATAGGAACCTAAACAATGTCACTGTTTTAGATCTAGATTCCATCCCATTGAGCTCTCAGATTTCCCGCTATGAGGAGAAAACACAAGTCTTCTCCAGAATGGGTTGCTTAAATACGTTCAATCAGGTCGATATAAAGAAAGGCCAGGAGTGGCTCACAGCATTATGTACCAGAAAAAGTATTTTCAACTTTATGTTATACCCATTGGGCTTAAAAATGCCCCTGCTATCCTTCAACGCCGTATTGATGCGGCTTGGTGGATCTACTGGACCTATGCGTAGTTGCATACATGGACAATATTCTATAATTTTCCCTAAGATCAATATTCAATGCAATACACCTGCAGAAAGTGGTGGAGCGTTTGAGAGAAGCTGACTTTACGCTAAAAGATCAGTAAGTGCGAAGCCTTCAAGTCCCAGGTCACCTTCCTGGGCAACTTTGTGTTTGAACAAGGCCGCATGATTACTCAAGACAATGAGAAGGTAATTTGTGAGTGGCCCACCCTAACTAAAGTTAAGAAATTGAGGAGTTTTTTGGGAACGTGTACGTTTCTTAAGAAATTCACGCCAAATATTTCTGAGGTGGTGGCGCCCCTGAATAAAGCGAGTGGAGCTATAGTGCTCATTGGTCCACCACTTTTCAGGATGCCTTCCAAGCATTAAAGTGCACCATGTTATCCACATCCGTCCTCCACCATGTAGATCCAGAAAAAGAGTTCATCGTGTCTACTGATGCCTCCAACTTCGCCATAGTGGCAGCCCTATTACAAGTAGGCAAAGATAGAATAGAGCATCCAGTGGGATACTTTTCCAGTAAATGTCTCTATCAGAGTTAAACTACTCCGTTTATGACAAAAAGTTATTGGCATTGGTTAAGGCGCTTACCTATTGGCATCATCACTTAAATGGTTTATGCCAACCACTCCACGTTCATAATGATCACCACGCCTTGTTGTACTACCACGCACCTCATGTATTGACCCCACGGAAAACCTGCTGGCATGAGACCCTAGCCCAATTTGTGTTGTCTTATGAGTCTACAAAGGGCAAGGAGAATGGTTTTACGGATGTTTTTAGATGAAACCATTCACTGGATTCCAATCCTAAAGGGTAGAGAAGCATAATATTCATTTGATGATTCTGCCGGGTAAGATTGTGTCACAAATTTCCTCTCCCTTGGCCCATGGGCCAGCGGTTGCTCCTCTGGAAAATGCGGAGGAATATGGCATGTTCATAAAGGTAGTCTTTTCACAGCTGTTGTCAAGTATCCTATAACTTTCACCAAGGTTAAGTTATATCAGGGGGACTTTACCAGGGGTTACTATGTGAAGGATGAGATGGTGCTGTTCCAGGGGCGCCTATGGGTTCTTTCAGGACCACTTCGCAAGGAAATCATCTAGGACCTTCATGATGGAATCACCTTAAGCCATCCTGGGAAGGCAAAGTCTCTAGAGCTAATCTGGCGCACTCACAATTGGAAGGTATTATCCATGCAGGTTGCCAGGTATTGTAAGGAGTGCCTGGTATGCAATAAAATGAAGCCAAATACCAGCTCTTATAGGGTTGTTAGTACCAGTTCAAAAGGGTTAAGGGCCTTGGACTTATGTATCAGTGGATTTAATGCGGAGTTACCTGCATCTGTTTATTATGACGCCATCTTAGTAGTGGTGGACTGTTTTACAAAGTTTACCCACTTTATCCACTTCAGAACCACATTAACCGCGGCAGAGATAGTTAGGTTCTTTGAATCTCATGTGTTTGCTATTCATGGGGTCCCCCAAGAGATAATTAGTGATTGGAGGCCCCACTTTACTTCAGTCTTTTGGGAAGAGTTGTGTAAGACTCTTTAAATTTGTCCCTTCCGTTCAACTGCCTATCACTCCCAATCAGATGGGCAGACTGAACGAGTCTACAAGTGCTTGGAACACTTCCTGTAGCGTTACACCACTGTGGACCATTCAGAATGGGTTTCCCACCACCCATGGGCCAATTTAGCTACAATAACGCCCAACATTCATCAATTGGTTGTTCCCCCTTCTTCGCTAACTATGGCTTCAACCTCATCTTCAACTTGGAGCCCAGCTGTGGATCCAAGGTGATTAACGGTGGTGGACTTTGCAAAAACGATCAAGAAAGTACATCAGGGGGTGAGCACAAACTTGGATGCAGCTATGCAAGCTTATAAGGAGAACGCGGATTGAAAGAGATGGGTAGGTCCTGCGTACAAGGAAGGGGATCTCATGATGCTTGACTCTAGAAACATTCCTATAAAGCAGACATTTTGAAAAGCTGGGACCAAAGAGGATTGGGCCTCACTGCATTGTCAGAAAGGAGGGCCACGCCTCATACCAGTTAAATATTAATTCATCATTCCAGATCTTTGCTGTCTTTTGATGAAAGTAAGCTGAAGTTGTTGGAGGGCCCCCAAGAGACTCCTGAGACTTATCTCGTGGATGGGGCGCCAGAGTGGGAAGTGGAGGATATCGTTGTTTCACGTTAAGTAAAAAGAAGGCTTGAGTACCTCTAATCCTGGAAGTAATTTGATGCAGCGGAGAACAGTTGGGTATCAGCGCACAACTGCGCACATGCCCATGACCTAATTGAAGCTTTCCACGAACGTTTCCCTGAGGTTGCATGATCTAAGTCCAAGCAAACCATTGCTGCCATTAAGTTGGCTCTAGCCCACAAGAACTTTTCCCTGGCGAAATCCCCTGGAGGGGGGGTGGAGCACCAAAGGAATGAGAGGGTAATGTCATGGCTTAATGACATGATTAAGGGATCCAATTGTAAGGACAAAGACGCACGTCTGGAGGCCAATAAGGTGAAGTTGGCAGGCCTCCCTGACCTTAAGCATACCCTGGACCAACTCTGGGTACAGGTGCGTGATTCTTAGTATGGCGTTATAGCAGGGCGTTATGACGTTTCAGCTATGTTCTGAATCCTGATGGTTTGTTATGGTTACTATAAGAACAGGATTTTAAAACTTGTTCCAATTTTAATATTACCAGATTGGGCCAAGTCCAATTACAATCAAAAACTTAAATTTTGTCAATCTTGAGTTACAGGACCCAGGCTGATGATAGCAAGCGCCTATTGGTGAACTTAAGCTTAGCACCACTTCTTCCATTTGATGACTTAGCCCCTATTGTTTAAGTATTTTTCCCTGAGACCAACTTTCCTCTGTAGTCAGCTTCCTAATATAAAACCCTTGTTAGATTTTTACGTTTTTGAATATGGTTCCATATGCAAACCTATGAGCAGGGCTCCTTGAGGAGGTCTTTAACAGCATTGGTCACTTTATTTCAACTAAATTATCACTCATAGCTTGTGCACAGCTGAGCCTTCCTGGTCCCCTCCAGATCAAAGATTCCAAGCACTCCTTCACAGATCTCCACTTGTATATGGACTCCCCTTTGGGGTCCAACCAAGCTTGGTTATTATCAGCTATCTATTGCTATAACCGCGTTTTCCTTCTTTCCCTGAGTCCCTTTTGCTCTGGCATTTTCGCGGTGCCTTGCTTACCATCTTGCTAATAACTAGTTCCCTGGCGGTATAGCTGTGCATCCTGCATCACCTCTCTGGGAACGGGAGATTTACAGACATTCTCCTTAGAGCTGTGGTGGGGGAGTTGTGGATGCTATTTATACTGCTGGAGGTTGAGGCCTCTTGTGCCCGCCAGGAGATATTGAGAGGAAGCGTCAATGTTTTTCATAACCCCTGGATTTCAAGACAGTGTTCTCACAGCCTCCCATTATTAATAAGTTACTATTATATGCAGGGCTTTGATTTGAACCAACGCTTGGAGAGCCAAAGGAGCTTTCTTTTTTGAGAAGTGATGCACCAATCAGTTTTGCATGTGTCATTTTACTAATGCTGGATTAAAAGGGAAATACATCACTGCAATGGTTAAAATCCAATTTTTTGACATTCAAAAATTGGATAGCTCATTTTTTTATTTCGTTAAATTAATTTAAAATTTAGTTTTTTTGGCCAGCCATTGATGTCTGGAAATCAAATGGGCTATCAAGCCTAAACTAGTTTAAATTAATTTTTCTCTAAGGTATGCTTTTTATATTCCTTGAGGTAGCATCGTCCAAATCCCAGTTTGGAGTTTTAGACAATGCACCATTACCACCTCTTTTGCTTTAATAAATAAAGTGAAGCCAAATTTTAAATTTTATTAAAATACAAAAAATAGCTGCTCAATTGAGCCAAAGCTTACAAATGTCAATGCTATTGATGACTGCTTCCCCAGCTTGGGGTGATGGTGCACTGCCATATGGCATATTTTGGCCGCCATCAAAGCACACCCAGGATGGCTCTGCTAGCCCTCCTAACGTTACCAGGCGTTATGTCCCCTTGGGACTTGGCCCACCACCTTGCAAGCTCCCAGGCGGTGCTCCAGAGCCCTTTGGTGCTCCCATGGAGCAATTTGCATTACAGCCTCTGGGTCAAATATGGGAATCTCTTACCATAAACAAGTGCAGATATCATTAAGATGGCCACAGTAGTTTTTTAAACTCACCAGCTTCATTGATTTCCGCCCCTTTATGGGGTATTTTGACCTTGGCTTCTGCTCTGAGGCTAATTCAATGGCAGGAGCCAAGCTGCCTTTATTTTTTAAAAAATTCCACTCCCCACCAGTTGCACCTGGCTCATGGATGAGGCCACTTTGGTGGTCCAGTTTTCCAGGTTGCCCTCTCACCTTTCCCCTGAACGCCTCCGCCATGAGCTCATGGGGTTTTGGCCATTTATGGTGCAGTTTCCATGTTTCAGTTTGTGGATCCAAATGGGCAGATTATCTATCAGGGCCTTGCACCTTTGCAACAGTCCGCTTATTCCATTGACACCCACCTCACAATTCCCCCTTGCACAGTGATCAGATCTGCCCCTGATCATACATTCTGGGCGCATGTCAAGAATGGCTGCAGCATTTGCCCCTTGTGCTTCAAACTCAACCATTTGAAATGCAAGTGCCCCACAGTTTCCACCTCTGCCAGTTCTGCTGCTCTACCCTCCAGCGTCGCGCCAGATGCTGCCTAACCCCATTTTTCTTGAATGGAGCTCAATCCTCTCACCCACAACCTCTGGGTTTTATGCCACTGTTTCCAAAGTGGCGGCCAATCAAAATTTTTAAAAATATTGAGAAAATAACTGGATATCATAATTGTGAGTTGTTGGCTGTATCAGTTTCAGCTGAGCTGCCATGGTTGACAATACGCAACCAATCAGATCCTGCCACTGCTCCAATTCTGGTGGCTGGCCCAGTATTGGTTGAGCTAAATCTATTTAAGTGTCCCAAATGGATTGATGATAGTGAACGGCTTTCAATGTCAAGCCTGATTATGCTTTGGATGAAATTTCTATTAATTTTCTCAATTCACACTCTCACTGTTTTCACTCAAAATTCCAGTTTTACTAATTATAAAAATTTAAATAAAATTGCTGTGGAGGCCACGGCTGCTCCTTCCAATATCATATTTCGCCAGCATCTTCATTGGCTATAGAACCCTTCATTGAGGGTATTCTTATCCCAAACTTTTCCCCATGACTTTGATTAAGATGAAAAGTAAAAAATTGAGGAGCTCACTTTTAGTGCAAGCCATGTTTGCATTAATGTGGCAAAAACTTTTCTTTCTGACCCCAATTATCCCCAAACCTTCCAGCGCATCAAATAATTCACTTGTATGCCTGCTCTCATCACTTTTGCTGAGCATCAACTTTCTCAATACATTGAGGCTATGGACATTGCTGGCCTCATAAATGAAGAAAACCCACATATAACTACTTATGCCCATGTCGCTGATGTTCCTACACCAATATTGTCTGCCATGGTCTGCCAGCTAAAGCAGGGGCAGTACAAAAGTTTCCCCAAAGATTCCACCCCTTCAGTTATGGCTTCCTAGGCTGTTATCTAAGGTTCCATATTGGTGATTTTTTTGATTTCTGATAATCTCTTTGTTTAGTTCAATTGCACATTAAGGTGCATAGCAGCTTACCCTTTTGGGTTAGGCACCACTTGTGCTGAAAAAGAGAATGCACCACTGCCACGTTACCACAAATAAACTTACCTACTTGCTTTGACATTTTTTAATTAATTTAAATTTTGCAAAGAGTTAAGTTTATATATCAGTGTGGTTAATAAAATAATCCATTTGCTGCCTTTGTTTAGTGAGTAGTACATAAGTCATTCCAGAGACCCCAAAGGTAATGAGATCAGATTGGCAACATATCTCTGCCAATTGGGCCAACAGAGTCAGACTTGCAATGCTGAGTTTCTAACTTGCAACCAAGTGGGAAAATTCCTTTAAATTAAAAAGCTTCCTTAATTGCTTATAGATTGAGGGAATTCTATTTTTAGCATGTGATTTTTAAAACAAAATCTCTGAAAATTTGGGGTATTCTGAACATTACAATAATAATTCTGTTTACTATTAAGAGTTGAAATGATAGTAAAATCTTATTTTTTATTTATCTTTTAATAGAAATCCTGAATAGGTGAACGTTATGGATGCTCATCAGTCAAGTAATTTGTTAGAGAAACAAGTAAAAATAGATAATTAGGGTAATAGACAGTCAGCACAAGCTAAAATTTTAAGAGTTTTGAACTGAGAAAATAAATTTATGAGGAAATATATAAAAGAATTGGAGTAATTTGGAACCCATTGTGAGTTCTCTCAAAAATTATCCATTAATAAGTCTGAAGCATAAGCTATTTGGTAGAAATGCGTTAAACAAAAGATAAGGATAGTGAGTAAGTTCAGAGATTATTAAGAAATTTTCATATAGTGACTACTTACAATCTATGTCCTGAACATAAAAAGAGATAAAAACTATTTTATTAAACTCATACTACAAAATGTTATACTATACCTTTAAAACGTTCAGAAATAGAGCTGTAAGATCTTAGCCTTTTTTAGTACTAGGTTTATAAAGAACTAATTGAATTGAGACTGGGTCAGAAAACATTATATTACATATTTATCTAGGAAGTTTCTTATAACTCTAAGATTTAACTAGATGCACAATTACTAAAATTTATAACAATTAGTCCATAAATCTCATAATATCTGTTTAAATAAGGAACTTTTTATAAGATGAATTAGCCCATATTGATGTATTTGGAATAAGTTAAGGAATATTAATGCACTAATTGGGTTGTGACCATCTAGTGCTAAAAAATATTAATGCACTAATACTAAACCTTATAGTTTATAATTACCTCTATAGCAAGTTTGCACCTTCAGTAAATAAAGATGCATCATTAAACGGCATAAAAAGAGTCAAACTTACTGATATAATAAAAACTCTAAAGTAAATAATTTTTGACTATCAGAAGAATATAGAAGTTTCCTAAGAAAAAGGAAATTTTTTGATGGAGAATGAGGCATATGCTCTTTAATTAAACTTTAAGAAAATGAACATTTTATAATGCTGTCCAGTACATTGTTTAAACTTGCTAAAAAAGAAGCTTTAACTTCATCTGAACGAAAATAAAACATTAGAACAAATTTTATCATCTTATATACTGTAGTCTCTTTTTTTTAGTACTAGATGGTCCATACTGTAGTCTCTTTATTGTTACTAGTGTCAAAGTTTAGCGTAGCTTTATTTCACACGTTTATTTTCATAATTTTATCTTGATTACAAAGGCAGATATATAATTAATTAAACAATTAATTCAATATGAGACATTTTGTCACTAATAACTGAATGCAAATTTAATTTTAAAATTGACTAAAATTTGTTTCTTGATATCCTGTTTGAGACAAGCATAAATATATTGAAACTAATTCAGGAGTTATCTATTACCACTTTAAGCCATTTAATTTTATATTGTCATCTGTATTCCACATATGATTAATGTTGTTTTAGGATCATTAGTTAGCCAAATTTAAAAACTAATCTTACTGGTTATTTTTTAAGATTTTTTTTAATTATCTTGAAGTTTTTAATCAGTTTCTTAAAAAAATTTACTATGGATTACACCATTCGATGGTAAAAACTAGATTATAAGTAGGCTTTATTACATATAGGAAAAGTAAAGGGTGGTTAACCTGGCAGGTAAAACTGCTTCCACCCTAGTGCAGGTTTCGAGTTCGAAACCTGTACTGGCTAGAAAAATTCTCGGTGTGGTATATTTGTCTCAAGTTTAACCCACCTCGAATAAAGATATAGGAAAAGTAGTTTTTGAATAAAGGGTAGTAGTATGTTGTAAACTTGGGGATGTTAGGCATGGTAAATTTCATTTTAAAAGTAGTGATGTGTATTCTTGGGTATCACTTTCTTTATATTAGAAACTTTTATCAATTGCAGTTACTTAATTCTCAACTTAAAAACGATTTTTTTCATGCAAAAATGAAGAAAATTGAGCTATTCTAGCTATCAAAGAATGATTATAAATTCTTGTAGGGCTTCTGTTTTTAAGCTTGATGGTTATATGCCTGAGAAGACTTACAGTCAATACTTGAGACTGACTAAGTCGCATGACAGTATATTTTTTATTTAAAAGGGTTCCAAGTTACCACTTATGTCCTGTCAGCTATAGTATCCATCCCATGATAAGCACGAGGAATAGACTTGTTGAAATTGAGTACCAAAGTGAGATATAGAAATAACAACATAACTTTATTATAGTATAAGTTAGGGCTTTTTTATGTCACAATTTAATAATTTAAACCCCAAAAGGAAAAGGATTGATAAAAATAATAGAGGTGGAAATCCAGAAAGGAGGCTCTTGGTCAGATGTTACATTTTGGATGTTATAATGCCTTTGTATCATAACTTTAATTGGCCAAAAATTGTAAATAAAATACCCAAGTAGGATGAGACTGTGTGTCACTTAGGTTAATCATTTGGCAACTTATTGATTCCTACCCTTTTTGGGTTTGTCTTAATTTGTGGCCTTAAGTCACATTACAAGTAATTGTCACCAAACCTTTAGATGATCCATTACTTTGATGAGGCAGAATTCATCTCAAGATATTTTAGACTTGACTTGGTTTGTCAGAACTTTACTTGAGTTAACTAGAGCTGTGCTGACTATCAATTTCCCCAGATAGTTTATTAAAGTTATGGAATCACCCTCTTTTTGGGCCTAGATGTTGATTCAGATGAGGGGGTCAAATGGTCAATATTCTTCCCATCATGTTTGATATCATGCTACCCTAAGTACACTTGTTTTGCACCCCAAATACAAATATTTCTTTCATAATGAAAATATCAAATAAACTTTTTTTTGAGTTTTTTCTCATGCAACATTGGTTAGATTGTTTTTAGTACCCAGTCTACTTTTTTTGTGTAAATTTACAAGACTAATTCAATTACTTATTTTATGTCAAGAATTGCTGTATAATATTTCAACATTCAAAAAAGCACCGTTTTCTCATATAAAAAATAACAACAATTTACAATCTTTACTGAAAATAAAAGCATAAATTAAATGATAGTTCATGGTAGATGAATCAGAGATATGCCAGTTGGCATATGAGACTATTCTAATATGAATATAAGATCAGGTTTTAACATGAAATAAATTTTTTGATATGTTAAACCAAGTTTCAAATCCTAAGTTACGTCAAATAAAATATATAAGAATTTATTAGTTGCATTATTTCTTTTCCCCACATGTATCTGCTATCTAAAACTGGTTATAAATTTGTGAATATTTATATATCTCAGAACAATTGATGAACTAACTTTGGCTGTAAACTGAAGGATTGGCTAAGAAAAAAACCTCAGTAAACATAAATTTTTAAAAATCAAAAAGTAATGTATTTACATAAAGAGCTAGATTGGGTACTAAGAGTAAGGATACAAAAAATCTTGGCAGAATGCCTCAAAAACTCATTTAAGGGCCCCTCACTAAGTTTTAAACTAAAAATTTGGAGTTTAACAACATTTAGGGTCCACCTGTGTCATGAAACTGGTAGATAAAATGGAGATGGGCATGAAAGTTGGGGTGTGTGAGCACCCAGAAGACAAACCAGAATGTTAAAGGCATTGTCATCTGAGCAACTTGGTAATATGGTGGGAGGGAGGCAAACAGAGAAGCATGGCTGGTGGACACCATAACCATTAAACCAACAAGCAGCCAGATAATGGCCCCAGAGGGGCTATAAGATTTGGGTATGGGACTTTTCAGCCATGACAGAGGGGCCAGGATTTTGCTGTGGGACCACTAGTGATAGATCAGATGGTGAGGTTACAAAACCTTGCCCAACGGGGAGGTAAGATCTCTAGCGTCATTTTTATCCTTAATCCAGAGAGAGATGGTGGAGGGAGATATCCTCGATAAGTCAAGCATGCAATACCCCCATTTGATGAAGGTGGGGAGTAGAGTAACGATATTAGCCACTAGGGCCCAATCATGATGCAGCCCTGAAAACATGGTTTGGGGTTGCTGAGGCGGCGAGCTCTGGGAATATTATTAAAATAATTTTTTGGTTGGTAAAGGGTCATATTTTAAAAAAAATTAAAAGTAAAGAATTGACTGACAACCATACCAGTGAGGGATGGTTGCCTTGAGGGCTAGGGGTTTGGGGAATAAGTGAGGATGCATAAACAAAGAAATCACGAGCCTAACTAATTTTCTGGTGGAACAAGGTCTTGCAACTAACTTGACGCCATTTTTCCATCACGCTGGCCATCCAACTCTTGCTTGAGTTTCAATACTAAACTGTTCCTCCCACCACAATTTTGCTTATATGGCTGATGCTTCATCCAGTGGGTGACTGGTAGCGCCCATGGCCAGGCCACAGGGTCTTTGTCCAACTGGGTAATGATTGGATTTATTAAATTAATTTCACTGAAGTTGGTCCCCTCAACTTATCCAGATTTTTCTCCCTATTGAAGCAACCTGAAAGTATCACTGGTTTTGGACCTCCAATTAATTGTGCTTTTTCACCACTTTGGCAGACAATGACATTGACAGTTAGTGACGTTCTCACCATTTCCCTTTTCCTGGAGTCCTCTCCCCACTGCAACCTCAGCACACAATAACTCAATTTGCTTAATAAGCTAGCTCATGTTTAAATAGGGCGGGGAAGGAGGAGCTTATAAATGGTAGGTCATTACCCACCATTTGTCAACCACATGGGCGAGATCTCCCTGGGTATCAGGGGGACGGCCACCTTCTTTGGGCCCCTTTTCATGCAAAAAGGGAACGCTTCATGGATGAGGCGCAGGAGATGCCCCCCAGATTTACAACCTGTTGGGAATAATACAATAAATAGTGCAAATAGATGCCTTCCTGTGTTTTGTATAAGTAAATATGATTTTTGCCACTTTGGAAGTTGTATCCTACAAGTACCTAACAACTTTAGAATTGGGTAAGTATATATTGAACAGGGTTATCTAAGTTTAATGGGATACATTAAGTAGGTGGTAATGGATATATAGTAATGCAGATTTTATTTTTGTCAGTCTAAAATTATCTCAAAAGGGAAATATAATCTGAAGGATAATTTCTAGGTAAAACTTACCAGAGAATTAACTTTGGGGAATCACAGATCACTTCCTACTTCTAGATGCAAGTACTAAAAAGTTTGCATAGTAAACTTTGCTATTCATCATCTCATCTTAAGTGATTATACAGACACGCTAAGCTGAAATTCAGATCCATGAGCACTATCTATGTTGTTATATTTTAGAAAGACATGAGCATTTAAAAGAATGAATACTTAGCACAAATCTTTTATACTAATCAAATACATTTTTTAAAGGGATGTCAGTTTTTATTCAAATTATATAAAAACTCCCTTATATTAGAAAGACAAACTATTGAATAAAATTTAAACATAAATAATCTGGCTAAATAATATAAGCTCTATGAGAAAATTTGTCTAAAAACGTAAAATGACAATTTAAAAAAAATATAACAAAAGAAAAGGATTTATATTACAAGCATAAATTCAGTATGTTGGTTCTAATATAACTCAATAAATTTCTATTTTCATTAAAGAATAAAAAACTGACATGCATGGAGCTTATCAAGTAATAATTGTAGATGAGGTAATAAAAGAATTAAATCTTCACTTAAATTAAGGAGCATATTTTAGGTTAGCATTCAAAAAAAGTTGCTAAGGACCTACCCCACATAACCACTTCATTTTCACTTGTAGATAAGTAAAAGAATATTAGGTTAATTATACTCTCAGCATATAATATATTTAAGTCAACGAGGATAATTAATATAATAGACAGTATATACAATTGAAGAGACCACTTGAGAGATAGCTAAAGGTTGTGTGAGATGTTTAGAAAAATTAAAAGAATATATAAATTAGAGGGGTGATGTGGTGGTTAAAGTTTTACCATACTTTTATATATTGCTTACTTTAACCTTAGTTTCAGACTTTTTTCATTTAAATAAATAGCAAATTTTTTGTCTTAAAATATATAAAGAAGTTTGGACTCAGTTTGAAACAAAACTTAAGTAATCTTTATATAAAGTTTAGGAGCTTTAAACACTAGTTTACTTAAAGAAAATTTTTATATGCTTTTTTCAGAAAAATCCAAGTTTGAATCATTCAAAACCAGAAGCCCTATGATAGGAAAAGATGTATAAAGTTAACATGTATACATAGCCAGTATAAGAAAACTGAATTTAACATATGGTTCTTGGAAGAAATATAATTAACTTATTTATTATTAAACACTCATATTAGAGAAACTATAAATTAAAATTTATCTAAATTTCTTTAGTATATATATGTTTATGATTGAAAATAGTTCTTAAAATAATGAATGCAAGAAGTGATCTTGGTATAACTATATCACCGTAATTTTTACCCAAACAACAAGTTTGTGTCAAAATAAAATTAAAGTCATAAATTTAATGAATTCTAATAAGTTTCTGCTGTATCACAAAAAATACAAAGAGCACTATAAAATGTATTTTTGTAATATGCTCTAACATGAATACTAATAAATAATTATTTGTTTAACATTTCTGGGAGATGGCTTATTACAAAGTTGTAGAAGGTCAACTTAGTGACTAACTAATAACAATTTAATTAGGTTCTGAGATTAAAATTTTTGTTTGGTTTTATGGGACATATTACACTAGTTTTCCAAGAACCAACTATGTATTAATTCAGCAGCCTCCAAAGTTGTAATTTTTTGTGTTATTACAAGTTCATAAATAGAATAATTAATTCCCATAATATCCATGAACACCATAATTTTTCTTTTAAACAAAAAATAATTGGTTACATAACTATTGAGACATACTGGGTTAAGTAAGTAGTCCCAGCCTCCCTTATTCACAGTCCTCTGCTTGGGATTTATGCTGTTAGGGTAGGTTTGGCTGTTGAGTCATCTTTACCTCATGCCAAAATTCTTTATCCAAAAAACGTTCTAAGTCTCAATCTTTTAATTATATCTGGTCCTTCTATAAATCACAATACCCAAACAAAGATTAATTACAAGATTAAAATAACTCTAAAATGGTTCCTGAGTATGTGTTTCCTTCTATTCATCCCTAGTAAAAACAACAACCTCAAAAATATATGTTAAGTATGTCAATGGTCATCCAACTCTCAAGCAAACAAATTAACCAAAGATTATTAGATCCCTCAAATATCCTTAAATAACAGTTTCAGGATACCAGAACTAATGCTCATCATTAACCATTTTGCAATGCATTGGGGTGAGAGTTATTCTCTTTATCCAATTTTCTGCTTTCTCTAGAGCCTCATATATGCAATTATATTTAGTAACAATACCTTGTAAATTATTATCTTAATTTACAAACGCATATTATGGCATGTTTAAATTTAATGAATGCCTATTATATTGTAATTATTTCCAACATTTTGTAGCTTGAGTTTGATCCTTAATTTATAAATTCAACTTGGACCAAAGTTTGGTTGCAATGCAATATAAAGAGCATCCAAAAAATCTTGTCAAAAGTGTAATGTATCAGGCTGCACTTGAATCGCAGATTGCTTTGGATTAGGTTGCACTTGATCCGCACATTATATCGATAGGAAGGGCCTCAACTAGTATCAAAGTGTCTGATGATGATTTAAGAGAGTCAGAGTTGGTGGTATATCAGACGTGGAGTTGTGGGATTGAAGTGAGAGATTTGAAGTTCTGAGATTGAGATGTATACAAGAAAATATGACATTGGGGTTATGAATGGCATGGATAATGATCCAGTGGGATAAGAAGTCTTTGCAAGCAATGCATTAAACAGTGTTCAAGAAAGCCTAGCATAGGAGAGGGAGCTTATTTAGAGACCAGCAGAGTGATATTTATTAGGTGATGGTTGGGGCCTGAATGGCCAGTTTCATCTTCTAAGAAGAATCAGGGAAT
This sequence comes from Massospora cicadina, assembly GCA_022478985.1. Taxonomy (NCBI): domain Eukaryota; kingdom Fungi; phylum Entomophthoromycota; class Entomophthoromycetes; order Entomophthorales; family Entomophthoraceae; genus Massospora; species Massospora cicadina. Next base: position 247,749 of record JAKSZP010013192.1, read on the forward strand.
TCAAAAAATTTCTTGCTATTATAAATCTTATTCTATCTTATTTGAAGTATATTATTGTATCCAAGTGATGAGCTCAAATTGTGAGCTTGGCATGGAGTTGACGTCATTCTCAGCCCTCTCATGGAGCCAGACCCTGCTGTTGATGTGCAGCATTGTGGGAACAGTGGTGCAGAAATACGTAGGAAATGATGAGACATGGCAGGAGGGTTCAAGGATGGCTTCTGCTGGCCTTTCCCTAGTTTGGTCAGCAACATGGCTCTTACTACCCAATTCCTTTGTGACATATTGGCGCAATCCCACCCATTACATTAGAAAAAACTCAAATAGATTTTTTGGTCTTGTGGGGGCCCCAAAAAGAGGTGGTGGCCCCAGGAGGGGAGGAATGGTATCGCCATGTCTTGACAGTGGTGATGGTGAGTTTCTCATTAACATTTGTAATAAGAGAGGTGGTTTGGGTATGTGGTGTGAGACCTGTGAAGGTGGAGGAGAGCCAAGTAATATCTAAATCTCCAAAAGGTTGGGTGGCATTGCCCATGGAAGCTTTGAATAAAATTCATCAGGTGGTGTCACAAGTTTGGTTTCAGGCTCAGTTGGCTCAAGTGACAGGAGGAGAGTCCCCTTTCTCGCTGCAGATTTTGCAATTGTGGAGGCATTACCATTGGACCTGGTGGGTTGGTGAAAGAACTAATTGAGGAGCAAGATCGCCTTCCAGGTTCCATGGATGAATGTGTAGATTAAATTAATTGGGCTGCCTGTCCAGATGAGGCGCAGGATGAGGCGTGGTCATCTTTCTTGACAGTGATCCAGGGGCATAGATCAGTTGATAAGTATGTGCAGATTTTTTGACCTTTAGTGAAAGCACCACAAATATTGAATTTGCAAATATCATGAATGTTTTGACTGGGGTTGCAAGTGGATATGTTGGCAGCTATGGCGGCTGCCAAAGTTCAGTGTATGTTGCCAGAGGAAATTGTGTTGGCGGTACAGGTTGAGAAACAATTGGCTTTGGCATGAAACTGGTGGGAGGATTATATGTCTCCAGGAAGAGGCCAGTCGCCTGAGTGGTTTGTAGAGGTCGGAGAGGGTGGCAGGGATCATCCAGAAATTTTGGAAATATCTATGGAGGATTCCACCAGGGAAAAGTTGAGGAGCCAGGGAGAACAGGAGGTCAGGGACATGGGAAGGATAATGGTTTCAAACCTACCTTACCTACGGAATTTGCAGTCTGAGAATGTTTTGAAAATTAAATCTACTTCTTCACTTTATTATTGGTTATTT